>QJOA01000551.1:0-44136 GCA_004155915.1 Monosporascus sp. CRB-9-2 | reverse complement strand
AATTTTTTCCATTTTCTTTTTATAATTACAGTCGAAGCGAAACGTGTATGTTTTGGAGAGAAACAGGTGGGCGCACGGATTCAATTGATCGATGCGTGTATGTACTGTTAAAGGAACTGTAAGCCGCCAATGTTTCATTACTTGTACATATCGCGTCATATAGCGAGGTTCGATCGTCGCTATAGAATCTTTTACTTGTGTCCGATTGAACAAAGGACGTTATGTTCAATGTTGGTGCAGAGAGAGTGGTATTCGCAAAGGTCGATTGCGTATCATTTGTACCATCTGCGCCATAAGTTTCAATATCTATAGCGCCGATTAGCAAGGGAGCCTCATAAAACCCTTAGAAAGATTGTTCCATATCGGTATTAGTTCTTACAGCGAAGCACTCCACGCTGCCAATAGCAAGGATTATCCGGTTCCAGGTCATCAGGAAACATACCCCAACGTTGGAAGCAATGCCAACGAGGTGTATAGGTGTCCTGCTGAATAAGTGGAGTCGACCGTGTTTGTCCCATGCCTGGGTATTGTTAGCACAGCGCTCTATTATGTCGTATACTTCACTCTTACTTGGACATTCCCCTGTCTCGTAGTTGTAGGAGCCGTAGTAAGGTATTAAGAAGTCCCCAGTTACGTTGAGTCTCCTTCCATCATGGATGATATATGCTAGCGGGCAGAAACTCGTAAATGGGACCAAATTATCGCTTTTATCTCTGACAAAAGCGCGAATGGTTGGGGTGTAACCAGTCATGGAGCTAGCTAATGTCGGCCATGCAAGGATGAACCCCATCGAGATAATCATGAAAGTCATGACAATTCTGGATTTTAGTTTCCGCCTATAACAAAAATCCTTGATCAGCCGAAATATCGAGAGGATATTTGGCTCACCCTCGAGATAGATGGTGAAAAATGTTGCATATGTTATGGGCCTGGTCAATATAGAGGACGCAACATAGTCCGAAAACGCCCTCCAGGAGATGAATGCAAGGAGAAACTGGCCGAATCGCCCGACAACCTAAGAGGTGCCACGGCTCGATCAAAAAGTCTTTCTTTTAAAACTTAGGTCTGACCCTGCAACTTACAACATCCCATGCCACGTCTGCCACCTTGGCTCGTGTAAAAGTCAGAGAGCCGAAAGCCAAAGTGATCTGGAAGAAACCCCGTGGTGCCCACCAGTCGTACGCGGAATTGAATGTATTAAATGAGCCATCTGGATTGCAGCCAATGATGGAAGCCCCGGGAGAGGTGTCCATGCTGACGCTGATCAAGCGGACGAAAACAAAGAGTAACCCCATGAACCAAACGGACATCAGGAACCGTAAGCCGGCCTGTTGCCATGTCACTGACCGCACGTCTTCCCAGGCCGCTTTAGAACCTTGGATCCAGAATTGGGAAATGGCCTTTAAGAGCCCTCGCTTCCTTGGCGGAACCGGCGTCTCCGGAAGGAGTGATTGTAGTGATGTCGACATGATATTCGGAATATGGTAGATACTGTAGCGGAGTGCAAATTGCGAAGCTTGTGTATGTTTGGTCAATAATGTGGAAAGAAATCAACTGCTTTGGAAGAGAAAAGGGTTTCGTTGAGAGTTCTTTTAAACATTCGAAGAGTGTCAGCAAATTGGGGGCGGTGCCCAGAAGGGGGAGTTACTATACGTAAGCTCAAGGGGCAGTGCAGTTTCTGTAACAGAGTCTCGGACCGAGACTCTCGGTCGGCTGGCAAATGATGTGCTTTTTTGACCGAAACAAGAGGCCCGGAAAGGGTTGCATGTATACTTCGCTAAAGAACTTGGTGCAACGATATTTCCATTCGAATACTTACTTTAGCTCCCGACTGGCGCCTATAACCCGGGATTCACGACCGAATGCTACTCTAGATAGGAGATAAAAATATACCGCAACAATAGGAGGTGGCTGAAACGGCTGTGCCTATGCTTCGGATCCTGCTGTGTAACCATCAAATTGAGGGCGACAGTTAGGTGCAGGAGATTACGATAAAGTTCGGTGCCGGGGGGGGTCTATATGTATGGGTGGTTTCTCCCAGAAAAGAAAATGGTGATGTTTTAACGTTAGACTGTCATCAATATATGGGTTGCCTTGCCACTCTGACCTCTAACAATTATTGGCAGCGACAGTTCTACAGTATCCTCAGCCTTATCTTCCTCCTGAACTAATCCTAAGGAGGAGCTAATTTTGCCTGTGTAACACAGCAGGGTATATAATCGTATTATGGCCTGTCTTATAGGGACCTAGACATATGGCGGTAAAGCTATTAACCTTACACTGCCGAATTATTTTGTAACCTTTAAGGTAGTAAGAGTAGATAGGTAAAGTATAAAGCGAGGCATAGCATCTCTCTCTATCAACTATACTGAATTTGTAAGCATGTCTACCACTCGCCGGGAACGAGTTGGTGCTGCCACGCGTGAGTTCTATCACGAATGAGGCACTCCGGACAGCGAAGTTGACTTAAAATAGGACTATTTCTCGTATCGCATACATAGGCACGTTGTGCGAACGAGCTGGCGAGTCTGGGGCCGTTCATGCTATATACCACATATAAGGACATATGTGGCTTATTAGTAACTGGTAATGCGGATTACCTTATATCTAGGAATATAACCGTGGGGTCAGGAGAGCAGTCAGCAGACCGACGACCCGAGCCTCACTGTCCATCCCGTCAGGGCCTATCTATATGATCAAGATTTATATACCCGACCGGATGCTTTACGCATGCAGGCATGATAGCAATTGCCAAGGACCTCACGCCCGGAAGAAAATGCACCCCAGACTGATAAAAGTAGGTACTCGCATACCCATCGATATGGCAGTGGGGGTGAGTCTAGCAGCCCAAGCCGGGCAAAATCGTTAAGGTTGCATTTCCAGATCGGCGAAGACCGCCGGTGACGTAAGAGGCATTCCAGTTGCAGATCTTAGTGCCCTGCTTTGAGCTGCCCGGCTCCCTAAGGTTCGTAGAAATAGAGAGAGGGAGCTTATCACATCGCACGCAGGGTAGGGGCGGGTGAAAAGTGATAACTCTCGCTGCTTCTTCAGTTTGATTTGAAAACTTGATCCGTCCCAATCGAACATCTTCAGACCACATACCGCATTCTCCCTTATCGTGGGCGGCTAGAAGCATGCATGGGGTCATCGCCTCGGGTAGACCTAAAGCAGCCGGAACCGGATTACCTTTAGTAGGTAGTCTAGATCAGGTTTGATGGGAATCAAATAGTATGAAGTATAACGAAAACAGATCCTTAAATAAGTAGAGGACATCAACACGTCTCTCTACACATGTTTCGGTTTGTGTATGATAATTGTGTGTTGTATCGACTGTAAGAGAGACCCCTGTTACTGTAGAGAATCGTCCCTGGAGGGGTCTGGGTCTTCACATGCTTGGCAAGCTTAATCGAAGATCCCCTTGTCCTCCCGCTGCCAATGCCTGTATGCACTGAATCCCGGCACCTGGCACCCCAACTAGCCCCTTAGCTCTCTGGGGTGGCGCCCTCTCAAGCTACGCTACGTGCATGTAGACAGCCTGGCTACGTCATACATCGAAGCGACCGCCCGTGGCTGCCACAAAGCTTGTACAATTCTTTACCAGCATGAATCATACCAGGGCTTTCCAAGAATTAGCAAGGGTTGAGTGATGCAAGAGCCTTGGAAAGTGTAACGTCAGAATGCGATCGGTCGGGAAGTAAGTGATTCGCAAGGCAGTCGAGAAAGATATTATCATCTAAACATACCCTCTCCAAACCTCCCTTAACCTTCTTTTTACCATACTCTCTTACCTTGACCTCTGCACTTTGCACCTTGCATCTTGTAACCCCCCTACTTTTCTTTGTTGTGTTGTCTTCCCCATCATCGTCCTCGGTGAGTAGGCGGGGAATGAGATCAAAGGGAATACCAAGAAACTTTCTCCTGCCTGGAGAGGGACGTATTCCTCCTTGTCGTATCTCGCTATATTTTCCGAGTGCGCAACTCGGCCATCTATTGGATTAAGATGGCGTCCGATGAGCAACATGTCCCAGGGCATTATTCTGCCTTCAACCGAGTTCCTAATATCAAAGAATTTACTGCCCGCCTCGATAGAGAGAAGGCGGCCCGGGATGCCAAGCTCGACGCAGAACTCAAGGCAAAGCAGCAGGGAAGCGTCAAGGATCACCAGAATGATACTGAGAGAAAGCGGGGGAAAGGGAGAATCGTTACGGATCCCGTCACAGGCAAGGAGGTTGAGATCGAAGATGTCGACGCCAATTTCGTAAAGGCCGTCGAGGACCCTCACGTAAGTGAGATATCCCACCGTACCCCAGCGTCTCTACCCGGGTTTGCAAATGCTCACCAGTGAGCTCCTCTAGGTCGTTGTGCCAAATGCGAATCTAGGGAAAGACACCACTGTCAAGACAGAACCCACGCAATCGGGCGAAGAGTACAGGTACAACCAAGATGTCACGGCGCCGCCCGACCCCGTCGCTACCGGTTCCACTTCAGACGTGCCCATTCGTGGCGAGAAGACGAACATTCTGTTCCACCCTACGCCCTCTGTCAGTTATGACCCCATGTACCATGTCATTGAGCAGCGAGCTGTAATCCTCTGCGTCGCCGTCTTCTCCGCCATCGTTTTCATCGGCAACTTCTTCGGGGGGAGACTGTTGGGTTTGATCCCCCTTGCCATGTGCATAGCTTCCGGAATCTTCTTATGGATGAAAGATCTGGTTAGGCAGGGCCGGGACATAGAGTGGTCTAGTGAACAGAAGCGTGGCGAGATGGCCACCGCGAACTTGATTCCCGAATCTGTTGAATGGATGAACACGCTTCTGACCATCTTCTGGGGCCTGCTTAACCCCGAATTGTTCTCCTCGGTTGCAGATACGCTTGAGGTATGTGAATGATGCGATTAGCTTTGTCTTCTAGTTCTGACTCGGGCTAGGACGTCATGCAGGCTTCAGTTCCCGGTATCATCGAGAACGTCAAGGTTGCCGATATCAACCAGGGAAATAATCCAATTCGAATCCTGAGTATTCGGGCCCTGCCTGATGCTCATATGAAAGAAATCAAGGATGAGATGCATGAAGAGCACGAAAAGGTGAAAGACTTCCAGGAATTGAAGGCTGACGAGGAGGCCGGCGCTTATTACAACATGGAGGTCTCTTTTGCCTATCACGCCAAGCCGAGCGAAAAGTCCATGTCTGCCAAGGCCCAGAATATGGGCATGCAGATGATCTTCTACCTGGGTATCAAGGGATTGTTTGGGGTTCCTTTGCCTATTTGTGAGTGTTCTTGAGGGGAACACTGGTGTTCAGTCTGCTAATCCCATATAGGGGCGGAGTTGATCGGACTCGTTGGAACAGTACGACTAAGGCTCCAGATGTCGCCGGAACCACCGTTCGTCAAAGCCGTCACTTTCACCCTGATGGGTGTTCCGAAGGTCCAAGCTGGGTGTACACCAATGTTCGAAGGGGGTGTGAACATCTTGAATCTCCCAGTTATCTCTAACTTCGTCAACTGGGCAATCAAGACGGCCGCTTCGATGTACGTCGCCCCTAAGTCCATGACGATCGACCTGAGCAAGATACTTGCGGGCGACGATGTGGAGAAGAAGATCAATGCGCTGGGTGTGCTGTTCATCCGTATTCACAAGGCCACTGGTCTTTCGAAACAGGACCGCAGAGGATCTGTCGGCGGTGGTTCGGATCCTTACATCACTGTCAGCTATTCCAAGTTTGGCAAGCCCATGTATTGTACCCGCGTTATTCAAGATGATCTCAATCCTATATTCGAGGAGAGCTGCGCCATCCTCGTCACACCCGATCTCCTCAAGGTTGACGAGCAGCTTTCGTTGGAGCTTTGGGACAGCGACCGCTCGAGCTCTGATGACCTAGTCGGCAAGGTTGAGCTTTCCTTACAAAAGCTCATCCAGCATCCCGGCAAGATGTATCAACAGGTTTCAAAACTAAGGGGGATTAAGGCTGAGAGCACTATGCCCGGAGAACTTCATTGGGAGGTTGGATTCTTCGGCAAGACTCAATTCCGGGAGGCCCTACGGACCGATGGCAAAGATGTCAATCTACCCAAGGAGCTTCGTGATAAGAAGGAACTACAAGACGATAAAGGTACTCCGCAAGACGCGGAAGAAGACGCCGTTGTACATACCCCTCCGGATCCTCTCTGGCCTTCTGGTGTCGTTAGTGTTATCGTCCATCAGATTGTCAGTCTCGAATTGGAGGACGTGTATGGATCTGAGGGTGGAAAGCGCAAGGGAGGTCGAGAATACGAGCCTGCTCGAGACGCTGGTGAGATCAAGGAAGAGACGAGCAAAAAGGTGCCGAGTGCGTACTGCACCATCCTTCTCAACGACGAATTGGTGAGTAAGAAACATTAGATTGATTCCAGCTATAGCTTACGGAATATTTAGGTCTACAAAACTCGAACCAAGGTGGTCTCTTCCAAACCCATTTTTAACGCCGGTACAGAACGTTTCGTTCGGGACTGGAGATCTGCTATTGTTACGGTTACAGTCCGCGACTCCCGAAACAGGCAGCACGACCCCATAATCGGTGTTGTTCCGCTGAAACTCTCCGACATTCTGCAGACATCCAGTCAGGTAGGTTCCTAGCAGCTTGTGTTGGGTGAAGTGCAAGCTAATAGTTCGTACTCAGGTCTCCCGCTGGTACCCTCTTGATGGTGGCATAGGCTTTGGTCGTATTCGAATTTCGCTGCTCTTCCGGTCAGTGGATTTGAAGTTGCCACCATCACAACTCGGCTGGGACGTTGGAACTTTCGAGTTCCTCTCCGACAAGATCACCTCCACCTTTGCTCCCGAATCCTCTGGTAAGGTGAAGCTCAAGTTGAGAACCGGCGGCAGCTCTGCGAAAGTCAAACGAGAGCAATGCACTCGGGTGGCCGACGGCCTGGAATGGAACATCAGTGGTGTTGCCAACAACCCAAGACCACGACTACCAGTCCGCTACCGCTACAGATCGCCAGTGTTCCTGGAATTCCATACCAGCGGCCATCGACATGCTCAGTATTTCGCTTCCTTTTGGTTGCAGGAACTGGTGGATGCGGAAGAGAAGGACTTCGATATTCCCATTTGGAAATGCGACAACAGCATGCGTTTATCGCAGAACTTCATCACCCCGACCAATTACCATACTGTTCCGGACATTGACATAGAGGAAGTGGGCCGGCTCCGGTTCAGGGGACGTTTTAAGCCTGGCACAGATCGGGACCACTACCGCTTCGTAAATGACAATGACTCCCGTGAGACCATCGAAACATGGGAGGCTTGCTTCGCGGAAGGGGTCCGGCAGGAGGATGTAACCAAGGATGTTCCGCCAACCGTACAGAAACTACACGAGGAGTCGCTCACCCACGGCCGCGACGTCCTCGCAGCGGCCCCCGATGAAGACAAGAAGAAGTGGCTGTCCAAAGACGGTACAGATTGGAGCGGCGCTTTTGGCGTAGATCCAGCGGAGTTGATGAAAGGCCGACGATCTCATGGGGACGTCGATCCAGAAGACCAGTACGAGGAGTCGTCATCCGAATCTGGTACCAAGGAGGGCGGCGACGATGTCCGCCCGGGAATCGAGTACGAGTCAACGGATCTCGGTATCAAGGACGCAACAACAGACCCTCCTACTGCCCCAGATGGCGACGGCGATGGCGACCCGCTCACGAGAGCGCACACTGACGGCACGGCGCGCACGAGCATGTCGACGTCGGCCGACAGCAAGATGAGCAGCAGCAGCAAGAACCCCATCAAGGCCATCAAGGACTACAGGGCCCGCAGCCGCGACCTGCACCGCCAGCAGCGGGGGCTCATGCAGTGGCGGCCCATGCGGAACGTGCAGTTCGCTAAGGACCAGGCCACGTTTGCCGTGCGCAAGGTCACGAAGATGGGTTCGCTCAGCGGGCGGCAGCCGGATGTCGAGACGGAGGTTTGATGAATTATTCTTTTCCCTCTTCTCTAACTTTTTTTTATCGGTTCTTGTCGAGTGCGTGACTGCGAGGGTATCGGTGGGTGGGAAAAGCGATATAGGTAATGATTGGACGATATAAGGTAACCAGTATGAGATTTCGACGCTTAATGAGCCTTCCCCCGTTCGCAACCTTGTTTATAGTATAGGTACCAATTCTAGGTAATTCTCGGAACGAAGCCATGTTGATCCGCCCCTTAATGATGTTGTTGACATGGTCGAAGCTGCGACGGGCAGATAGGCCAAACCACCGTCAGAGAAGGTATAGGCGCGAGGAAGCTGTTTGTGGTGGTAGCCGTAGTCAGAGAGGATGAAAGTAGGCGCTTGTTTGACCTTGTTTCGCTTGCAAAGTGCTCGTCAAAGCCAGGAATAGGATCTGCTCCGATGACTGCAGTAGCAAGGATTGTGAGAGGTGTGAGGGCGTGCATTGTAAGGCAAGTGATTTGTTGAGGGTGATATAGAAATAAGTAAGTAGCCTGGATCTGGTGTGATGTGTCTGATGGTTAAGGTTTGGATAGTCGAGTTCAGGCGGCCAAACGATGGAGATCATAAATGATATTTATACTCGTATTGAATCTTCTCCTCTACTATCTAATGCTCCTGAAAACCTTCCAACAACACACCACTCTCATGCTAACAGGCTTGAAACATAGCGTTCATGAGCTACATGCCACCTTCGACTCTATGATTTCGTAATAATGCCCTATGATACTTTGGCTTGGAAGCTCAAGTTGAAGGTGTGGTTCAGGACTCTAGGTGCGTTTCCTACTATTCCTTTGTAGTCAAAGGGCCATGATCTTATTGGACGGTCTGGCCCCCTGCTGCAGGAAACGAAAGACATGCTTCTGGTTACAGGCTTTCCGTATTCATCATTGACTCGGATATGCCTTGTAATCTCGGTGAAGAAAACTATAGGCTATCTTCCCTACGACGAGGAGTGTTGTTCAGTTCTTTCTTTCATCGACCGCCGAAGAGCTGAATGGGTCAATAAATTGTCACACTCCCGCGGGCAGCCTCCACAAACCATGATAATACCCATAGTAGAGCAGCACTTTAACAATTCCCATCTAGTTGGATACAAGCCACCCCTGATTTCAATGACATGGACGTTTGGCGGACACGGCTCGGATAATGCGTGTTTTCAGTTCATTATGTAGTCACACACCACCGAAGTCCTTCACGACGGGTTCCTCTACTATGCATCTATATTATTCAACTGAAGACGTCACCACCAAACTGGGTTTGCTATTTCTGAATGGTCAGTTGGGGGGGGCCGCCGATCATCCTGTGCCTTCTCTGTAGCGTCTGTAGACAGCAGACAGAAAAGCGGTTGATGATGCTGCTAGCTCATGGTGTGACACGTGGTTGCAGGATGACATTAGCCTGGACGAAAAGAGCAGACTTGTTGAGACCAAGGCAGCGTAGCAGATGCACGTCATCATGAGAAAAGGTAAAGATCATTGCCTCGAAGAAATAGGCTACGTCTCAAAGGGATTGTGGCGTAGCACATTCCATATCAAGAGGCCGGCTCGATGCCAACCAACACAAGGTCGAATTGGATGCACGTAGTCTGGTGATTAGAGCTGGCGTACATAGGCAACGTAAAATCATATCTCGACTGAAGAACTGGATTAAACGGTTTATTGCGTAGGGCCCGGTCTTTTCAATATATATCTACGCTCTCTGCCAAGGTATATGTAATAGACATCGACGCCTTCTGTGCCGTGAAGAGGATGAAGGAGCTGGGAGCTATAGAGCAATGAATGGCTTCGGTAATGGGATTTGGCGCCCTTTGGCAGGCAACCCAGCCCGTTCTGCAACACCAGTGTGTTGCAATACCGCGATAGTGCACGATACCGCATCTCAACAAGACCGATTCAAGGGGCCCATGGGTCTCAGCAGGGTGTGTTGATGCGACGGGCGAGCATGGTCCAATAGCATCAAATATAATACTATGGGGAGCAGTCTACGATGTCGTGCCGCATAATGACATGCTTAGGAATCAGATGTTAGGACGAAGGGTTTCTGCCTCTGGATATCCGTATGCATGCATATAATGCTTAAACCGAAAACCTCTGAGATTTGGAGATACCAGCGTGATAGGGATATCGTCGAGGAATCACGCCACATCACGTACCTAAGATCCACTGCCTCTGCGTGTAATATTATATGGGGTAAAAGCCGCTCGTTGCTTGTACTTGTTTGGCTGTTAGGATTCAAGTCTTGCGATGTGTTCCAATGGAAACTGGTGGCCGTTGGTGTCCGCAGAGCTACCGTAAGTGGTGACCAATAAATTCGGTACTCAACATCTGCGTCTTTCCCCACGGTGGCCGAATACCCCGTTTGGCTCCATAATCGGCAACGGGGGTTTGGTCGCGTGTGATCTCAGTGCTGGCAGCAAGTTATTGGACGCTGCTATAGGTATCCAACTATGCTGCAAGTCATCAGCGAGATATGGTGGAGACCAACTCCAGGTATAAGTCAGTTAGAGGTTTTTGCCACAGCCACCAGCAGTACATATCATGAAGTGTACTCGCAAGAAAGATCGGGTATTTCATCGCCTTTCTGTGCTCGAAGTGTAGTCCATCGTCGCTCCCCTCGAGAACTCAGCCGGGCTCGCAGTCATGGCAGTCGACTGCGGATTCGACATGGTGCCTCCCCTGTCCGGGAGCATAAAGGACAAAAAGAGATGGACCTGGTTTACCATGATTATCAAGCAACGGTACGGGGACGACCAGCAAGTAGAAGCCGCGAAAAACTACCTGTGGTTCAAAGCTGGCGGGGAATACGCGAAGGTCCCCTTCGAAGGCCACAAGTTCCGGCGCTTCAGCTCGAACCTCTCCGGCCGCAATTCCACGAGGGCAGAGCAACGGGCGGTCGAGGAATATATGAAAACGGTCTATAGGATTGCCCACGACAACTTTGGTGACCGAGTCCGGCCTTGGACCGCGGGAGATGATCAAGCGGGCCTTTATGACTGGCCGGAAGTGGATAAGTCGATCAGATCTTACGATGAGGTCAGTTATTTCCCTTGCCGGAGCTGCCGACAAGGCTCTCTAAGATAGAGGTGCAGCAATCCGACGGACCGGAGATCCCCGAGGCGATCGCACCCGCGGTGGCGGACGCCGAAATACTAAGGGGCAACGGCGCACTCTTCGAGATCCGGAGCCAAGCCGGCAAGAAGATGGGGATGGTGGCGCGCTGCGACATCGCCAAGGGGACGCGGATCCTGTGCGAGAAGCCCCTGCTCGTCACGCAGAACATGGGGCTGAAGATGCTGGAGGAGGGAGGCGTCGCGGCGGTGAAGCTCAAGACGCTCACGGAGCAGCAGCAGCGGCAGTTCCTGTCCCTGCACAACAACAACTTCCCGGTCCGATACCCGCTGTTCAGCGGGGGCACGTTCAAGACCTCCCACGCCACCCCGCCCTGCGGCGGGCCCGGCCCCGGGAAGAACTCACCGCCGCCGTCGCCGCCGCCGCTCGGCGCCGTCTACCCCACGATCGGCCTCATCAACCACCACTGCCTCCCGAACGCCCACAGCAACTGGAACGAGGAGAGGCAGCAGGGGACCGTGCACGCGACGCGGCCCATCAGGGCGGGCGAGGAGATCACCATCGCCTACGACGTCGTCGGGGGCGGCCCGTCCGGGGCCCGGCAGAAGGCCCTGGGCGACGCCTTCGGGTTTGCGTGCGGCTGCAGCCTCTGCTCCCTCCCGCCCTTCCAGCTGCGCATCAGCGACGGCCGGCGCGCGCAGCTGCAGCGCCTGGGCGAGGCCGTCGGCGACCCGGCCCTCGCGGCGCGCGACCCCGTCGCCGTCCTGGCGGACTGCCGCTCCTTCCTCGGCCTCCTGTACGAGGAGTACGGCGAGGATCCGGGCATCCTGGCCGCGCGCATCTACTTCGACGCCTTCCGGATCTGCGCCTCGCACGGCGACCGCGCCCGGGCGAGCGTCTTCGCCGGGAGGGCGTACGAGATCCGCGCCGTGTGCGAGGGCGACGACAGCCCCGGGACGAAGAGGATGAAGAGTCTGATGCAGGATCCGGCCTCGTATGCCGCTTTCGGGACGCACTCCGATGGGAAGAAGACTCCGGGTTTCGTGCCTGTGGACTTAAGTTCCGATTTGTACGAAGATTGGCTGTGGCGCCAAAGGCAGTAGGTTTTGCGTTTTGTGATCGGTTGTTTTTAGCGAGTATTGCAGGGCGCACTGGCGAAAGGCGTCGTGGGAATAGTCGACTTTAGAGTCATACTTGCTGCTATTCCCCCCGTTGGTCATAACGAGCATTCCTGGGATTATTATGAGGATATCGGAATAAATGTAATTTACAATCGTAATGCCAATATGAACTCTGCACCCCAGAAACAGTGGATGACCCCCTATTTGCCATTACCACATACATACACACATTCTTCCGTTCTAGTAATCGCTACTTGGAGCATCATTGTTGAATGTGACACGTCCAAAAATCAATCTTGAGCCGGAGACATTACATTCCAAATCGCTTTATGCAGGTCGCGAAGCAAAGGGTATAGCCTATCATAACCCCGAGAGAATGCTCATATATCCGTCCGTCCGTCCGTCCGTCGTATCATCATTCATTGCCATGCATGAATCCATTTCTCATAGTCGTTCCTCGAAAGCCTCTCCAATCCCGATCATTCTCGCTCGCCATACGTGGTTTGATCAGTACCAGTATAGGCAGTTTGCGCAGTTTCAGATGCTGAGCATGCTCAAGCCTGCTTAATCTTCTCGACCGATCCTCCAACATCCTGACTCGGCCATGTACATGATGTCGCGTAAGCCCGCTCCCAAGGACTTTGTCCGAGATGCTTCTGCCTCTGCAATATCTTCTCCCTCGACTGACCCTGCTACCATGTCTCAGCATCCAATCCATCGACAGCGATGAAGCTTTTTGCAAGGGCCGACATAAGTCACAGGGGAGTTGGAACAATCAGCTACTGGTCTCCCTGCTCCGCTGGGTCACACGAGCCATCTTTGACTAGAAAGAAGACGCGCGAGCCAAGGTGTAGCTGAGCGTTCCACTCCATTGGGCAATTCATTCAGACCGGGATACCAGGCGTGTCTCATGCTTTTGTCATCGGACAACTCCAACCCTACCTTCCTCTAAACGCCTCCTCTTCCCCAACACTTCCAGAGGGCTGTCCGAGTCCCTATCTTCGGAAAAGCTCGCATTAAAAACCTCCGTGAGGACTTCCCTTCTGCGCTTTGGCGAAGGAGTTTCCGGTGTCGGTGGCAGTTCATCCTCGTACGTCTCCATGTTGAGCGCATCGAAGTCACCAACGACCTCGCTGCCAAGCGCTTGACCCAATCGTTCTTTAAGGCCAAGGACCGGCCATATCGGAACCTGGGCATAGCTGATTTGGATTTTGGTGTCACCCCGTGGCGCCTTCTCAGGTTGGTGAAACATCCGCAGGAAGGCGGCGGGCACAATGCCCGTGTAAACAATGAAGGAATCGTCGTCCTCGGATGTCGACAAAA
This sequence comes from Monosporascus sp. CRB-9-2, assembly GCA_004155915.1. Taxonomy (NCBI): domain Eukaryota; kingdom Fungi; phylum Ascomycota; class Sordariomycetes; order Xylariales; genus Monosporascus; species Monosporascus sp. CRB-9-2. Next base: position 30,663 of record QJOA01000551.1, on the reverse strand, counting down.
CTCGAATCTTTAGATCTCTAGGATTGAAGGTTGCTCTGCTGGAGGCGATCTCACTGTATGCAGCCTGTTGGGCCAGTGCGATCATCACAGCGAGGATATATTGATCCTCATCCTGATTCTTGGGCATCAACATCTTCGAACGCAGGGCCTGTAGGCGGTGAACAGGGCCGTTGTATATCCTGTTGGGCCCGGCCAGGACACGGAAGCAATTTCTCCGAACATGGTTGAGCTGACTGCGGCTCACATATGCCAAGATCGGCGCATTACTTGTTGCCTGGGCAGATATTAGTGGAGATACTAGGCACGATGCGGGCTGGATTAACTTACACTGCTGTTGTTAACGCTCATTGAGCCCACTGGGTGGCTACCAGATGGGTTTGAACAAGTGGTTACCGAGTCAAATGACCTTGAGCCCGAGTCCGGGTGCTTCCATATCGCTTGACAACGCACTGCCCTGATATAACAACGATCACCAAAGCGAATACTGAGGTCTGCACAGGTCTTTGCTTTCGACAAGTACGATGGGAATAGCGTAGATAAGATGTCCTTTAGAGCGCGAGTCTTTGTCAGGAGCGGGCGATCCCGTTCGGTTGACATCAAGGTGTGTAGATCGTTCGCTATGTTGACCACAGTCGGTGGCGTGCGCTTGGATCTCCGGGGAGAGGTTGTATGCGATGGGGTCGGTGTCTTCTGAGGCGGCAGCTGGGTGAACCGGCAACCAAGTAGTTGTGTATGGAGGTCTGTCCAGCATATGGGCAGGAGGAAGAGTGAAGTATTGGCATGGTCATGTAGTATGTCGTAGAGCGATCCTACTTCGGGCGCGATGCGCTTCCTGCGCAGGCGTGTGCTCGTGCGCGCACGTTTTTTCTCCATTGCCGGGGTTGTTGGAGTAGGCGGCCTTAGATCTGGCATGGCTTGCATGGTGGCGACGGGGGTATTTCCCAACGCTCTCTTGGGCTAAGTTGAAATGCGTCGATCGGCTTTTCGCAAGCTTAAAATAGAATGAAATCACTTTCGCAAAAGGATTCGGGACTTTGCCGCAAACTGGTGACCAAGACGCGCTCGCCAATATGTTGGGTAAAGGTGTAGCGAACAGCTAGCTCTTGGAATGAAGTGGAGGAGGAAAAAGATGAACGGGGAGGGGTTGGGGGCTGCAGATTTGACCGTTTGAACCACAGGGAAATAAAGAACTCCCTTTTTCCTTTATTCAAAATAATCAGAGGAATGTCATAAATGAACATCAATGAATAATGACATGCGGCGTTCTTTGATATTTGTGGTTCAAGGGCGGTCGGCGCTTAGAGTGAAACCCAGCAAGTACGAAGTACAGCAGCAGGCCAGGGATGTGATGTGATGTGATGTGATGTGATGAGAGACAAGAAGGGAGAGACGCGTCTTATTTGAATCGGAGGGGCCACTCTTTGTACCGTGCGGCTGCGGCTGCGGAATTGATTTATAAAAAAAAAATAACAGCAAAAACGTGGGCTGTTGGGTCCGGGGACCCATTTGTGGGCAAGCGCCACGACACCAGTCTGTCGCGCTTTCCCGTGACCTGATGACTAGAGCCAAGACCTTCCTTCCTGGGTAAGCCTCCGCTGCTTCCCTTTCCAACTAGCGTAGATGCATCTACGCTAGGCTACAGCGTGGCACACAGAGGGTGCCACACACAGGGCGCCACACCATCAGGATTCTAGCCACGTAACAGATGCAAGATTTTAACAAATCAGGATGTCGGGACTTGGGGCGCCAAGACCACCAATAAGCTGCTACTAACTTACTATGCATTGTTTGCAGTCTGCTGACTGAGAATCGGCTACTAAACTAATTTTATGTTAGAGTCTCTTGGCGTAAATTGGACCGATGTTATTCCGCCTGACGTGCTGGGAAGCTTGGGAACAGGGAGTGGCATGAGTGACGTCCTCTGCCTGCGCTTGCCGAACCACAGTGATTGATGAGACAGACGTCAGCTCAGCCTCAAGCCTCGTCAAGCCCCTCCAGCTCCAGCTCTAGCCAGCCTAACCTAAGTAACTCGCCTAGCAAGAAGAGCTTCCCCCTTCTGTTGACCCCCCGAACAAAAACATCGTCGTCGCATTGTTGGGCACCACCGACCGTCATCGGTGACCACTCGACAGGATGCCGGTAAGTAGACCTCTAACCGCCTATTCCCCGGCCTTGCTGCCCAGCTCGGTTTCACCGCATCGAATCAAAGAGCGGTAAAACTAACACCGCCTCGCCGTCCCTCCACGCAGGCCTACAACTCGATGTTCAACGCCGACCCGAACGTGCCGCGGCTGATCGGCAACGTACCGCTGCTCCCGCTACGCACGAAGACGCGCGGGCCCGCGTACACGCTGCCGGCGCCGGCGGACCTGCCCGCGCACGAGTCGCCCGACCCGGACTCGGAGTCGTACGACATCCTCGACGAGGTGCTGCTGCTGTTCCGCGCCAACACCTTCTTCCGCAACTTCGAGATCCAGGGCCCCGCCGACCGCCTGCTCATCTACGGCATCCTCTTCGTCAGCGAGTGCCTCGGCCGCATCCGCCCGAACTACGGCGTCCGCGACGCCACCAAGGAGGTCCTCAACACCGCCCTCGACCTCAACTTCGCCATCCCCGGCGACCCGGGCTTCCCTCTGAACCAGGTCAGTCTATACCTGGTCGACTAGGCAGACAGGCAGGCCTGAGAGCTGACGATGATAACCCTCCCATGTAGATGTATGAGCCCCCGAAAGACAGGCAAGAGGCGGAACAGCTGCGGCAATACCTGTCCCAGGTCCGGCAGGAACTGGCCAGCCGGTTACTAGCGAGAGTCTACGAGGAAGGCGGTGACGGAAAGCCGAGCAAGTGGTGGCTGAGTTTTACGAAGAGGAAGTTCATGGGCAAGTCACTATGAAGAGCATGGGAAATGGACCGCCTCCCAAGTCTATTAGTAAAAGTAACCGAAAAGATGTCGGGTTCTAGTGCAGAACTAGAATACGCTCAGATCAGGGGTATCTGCTATGGCATCTGAAGTTTATGCAGGGGTAGAACCTATTGTAGCTAATCATATCCCGCCTCTTGATGCTTAGCCCGTAACCAGCCGCCATAGACGCCTCTTGCGCAGTGGTACAACTCTTTCCATCAAATGACTCACGATTCCGCAGCCTTCCTCTTCCTCGGCCTCGTCTTGCCCCTGGCCTCGACCTTGCCCTCCGCGGGCTTGACCCTCCAGGCCGTGAAGACGTACCCCTCGGCACCGCCCTTGCTCGTCATCAGCGGGTGCGTGCGGCCGGGCAGGACCTGCCACCTGCGGACCCTGCTCGTCTGGATGGAAGCGCCCAGCAGCAGCGACGGGTTGAGGGGGAATTCGTCGGTGCCGGGCCAGCGCTCGAGCTCCTCAGCAGACTGCCCCGCGGCTTCGGCTGGCGGGTCCGCGACCCAGGCGGCGCGGCGCGACACGCTGTAGCAGTCGGCGAGCGCCGTCAGGGCTTCGATGGCCTGCGAGTAGACGGCGACGGGGGCGCCGCCCGCCAGCAGCGGCACCGTGTGCCGCAGCACCGAGATGGGGTCCATGGCGCTCGCCACCACGAGCCCCGAGAACCCGCCCCCGCGCGTCCCATCCACCACGTGCCGGATCTTGGCCCACCGCCGCCGCTTCCGGTGATACGTGCCGCGCCGATTCGCCTTCCACGACCGCAGCTCCTCGGGCGTCGCCTGCGGCGGTGTCGCCGAGTACGCGCTGTCGAGCTCCGGCTCCAGGAGCTGTAGCCACGAGAGCGTCATCAGGTGCCTCGCGAGCGGGTGTTCGAGCCCCTGGTTCGGGTTCGTGTGGTCGAAGTCGAAGTACCGCAGGTAGCTGAGGTTGGGCTGCGAGTTGGCGTGGATGAGAGTGAGGGTGTTCGAGCGTGCGTATGGTATGTGCATGTCGTCGTGTCTATGCTTGTCTCCTGCGTGTCGTTTCCTTGGAGGTTGGGTTGCTTTAATCACAGATTTTTCGCCTTCTTGGGTTTCCGTCTGTTTGGGCGCGTCCTGTTCGGTTGCTTGTTGCGCGCCTTCGGTGGTGCCGTTTATGTTCGACTCGGCTTGACCGACGAGTTCTCCCCTTTTCATCTGCGGTGAAGTTGGCTGTTGTTTCGCGGCTGCAGAGTCATCAGCCTCAGCTGGGTAAAGCACCCCCATCCTCTCTGCCATGGCGGCTACCAGGAGACCACCTGTATCATCCACGACAAGCCATCGCCCTGCTGTCGGCTCCCACTCTGGCTTGTTTTCACCGTCCGCTACCTTGTTCTCACTGTTCGCCTCGGGTTCACCGTTCTCGCACCGGTCCTTACCGCCAAAATGCACATTAGCCCAGCAGCCCAGCAGGGCGATCATCTCCTCTCGCATCTCCAGGATCTTGGCAGGATCTTTTTCCTCCAGGAGCCAGTTGCCCAGCATCGGCACATCCAGGGGCAGCACGCAGAACCTGCGAATGTATTTACGCGTCTTCAGCAGCTTATACTTAGCGAGAGAATACTGCGTCTTTTGGTCTATGGCCGTATGCGACAGCATGAGCTTCGCAATCAAGTCCTTCCCCGCGTCTGTGGCATCTCTCTTGAGCTGCTCGATCTCCTCCATGCTCAGGGTCTGGCGCGCCGAGACATCTAGTTGCGCACGATCCGTCTTCGCGACCACGACGCCCGAGTCGGGGTCGACAAGGGAATACTCGACACCCATGGGTGTTGCGGTCGCGCCATCGTCGTCTTCGGGGGCTGGAGTTCCGGTTCCCGGCGAGGTCGACGATGTCCCTGAGGATAGAATATCGCTATACAGCTCGGACGCCGGCACCACGCGCAAGCGATTGAAATTTTCCGTTTCCCTCCTGTCCTCGAGCTCGTACGTGAGATGATACGGTCGTTGGATAATCAGATTGCTAGGAAACGATCCATATTTTCCTAATGATATTGTCCTGGAGAGGTTTTAGCCAAGGCATGAGGGTCTGCTTTTGGGAGTGACGAACGTATTAGGGACGACCTGAAGTGTTTTTATATTCCCTGAGGGCAGCTTCAGGGCTACCCAGGCATTGGGTTGGACCAATGAGTGCATTCCGGCTCCGAACTTGGGCGTTGCGATGTGCAAAGCAGGAGCGCTTGGATGATTCTTGAATGGAATTTTTTGGGATAAGGATGGAGCCCCACTGTGTCTAGACCCTGTAAGTATGCACCCCGCTAAAGCCCGCTATGGATGACGGCAAAGTGTAGGTCATAGCGAGATCTGTCTATGAAGTACGGTAGCTCTACGCAGTACAGTAGGATCTTTAGCTGCTTTGGTAATTCTCTGTCTTTTGCTCTCTTTTTCATTCTTTTTCGGTTTCGGACGCCAAGTTTGTTCTCGATGGCAACTCACCTTGAAAATTCCGTCACAACTCCATTAACAATTTCCGCTTTGCCAAGTCCTGACTCCTGAATGATCGATGATATCATTTTATATTCGTAATACTAGTCCTGGCATCCCTCGTCTTCACACCTTACCACTGTCTGTTCCTTAAGGCTCTCCCAGAGCATACTTCCCCCGCCACAGGTGTCGTGGGATTTTCATATTCGTAAGTTTCTAAAGGAGCTATTTCAAGGCCTATGGTGCAGCTGGGGCTGCATACACCAGTTTAGGTTCTTCTCCCTTTTCGTTGGAGGTATCAAATCCGAAGAGGATGCGATGATCCATGTATTGGATGCTTTCTTTGTCCCGGCGAGCGGCGTCAATCAGTTGCATGCCTTGCTCATCTAGAGACTTCAGAGCTGCCATATTCTCCTCGATATGCTCCTTCGAATATGACTTGGGGACAACGCTGGTGCCTCGTCTCATTGCCCACGCTAAGAGGGCCACCGCCAGGGACACTCCCTGCTCCCTAGCAAGTGCACATATCCACGTCCAGTCAACTTCAAATGGGGGGCACTGGTATCTAAAGGTTAGCCTATGACCTCGCTTTCAATTGACCCTGCGATATGACTATTCAGCACCGCTTGTGCAACCGAGCTACAGTACCTCCAAGAGGCGAGTGCCCGTGCACGTGGATATCACGATCCCTGCAAAACCGGGTCATCTCGTACTGTGGAAGGTATCGGACGGTTTGGTTAAATCAGTAATCGAAATGGAAGGCCAGGCAAGAGCTTAAGTGTATGATTCTACTTGGTTAACGGCAGGGAGAGTTGTTGCAGTGCTCAGGGTCTTTTGAAGTTTCAGCATGGACAAGTCAGAGACTCCTGACACCTAATTAGCGAGAACCAAACTCGGTCTGGTGAACGAGTCCATACAGATTTCTTGAAATTTCCCTGCCGATACAGCGTCTTCCATGGTTTCCCATTTCGAGGGATAATCAAGTGAATGCCCAACATCGATGATGGGCTTTAGGGGTTCCAACGGCGAGGGCAGACGCATGTTCTATCTAAAAGCTCATTTGAATATAGGCGTCTTACCTTCCAGTCTGCGTGAGGTGAGTTTCCCAGTTTGCTGGATGGTCTCCCGTCCTCCGATATGCTACCAGATCTGTGCCCTGAGTCAACCCAAAGTCTTCGAAAAGTCACTCGCTTATGTGGTGTACAATGCATTAGATAGGGGTCGACTGGTAGGTAATATCAGTGCTAGCCAAGAGATGGTAGCGGTGTCCTCACTGTATTCCAATCCTAGATTCTGAAGATGCAGGTCAATCGCGGGTTCTACGTCGCGTGGGTAATGACGAACATTTACACTGTTAGTATAAGTCAGCTATAAACCCTGTGAGGATGCCTAGGTAGTCCTTCATTCAGCTTCGACACTACCCAGATATTCTCGCGGAGACCACTCCATTCCCGTATGGCATCTCCAACTGCTCTCTCGACGACGCCGTTTCCGTACATGAAGGCTGTATCTATAGGGCGATGACCAGCATTGAGAGCATTTAGAACAGCCTGCTTGACAACTCCGGGGGCGCAGCCTGTTCCTGGAACGCCCCCATCCCAAGCGCTGGCAACCGGCGGCCATTCTTGCCGATGGGAGAGAAACACATTGACATCAATCTTCGCCTAACGCCTCTGAGTATACCGTGATCGAAATTACAAAAACGGTTCCTAGGGCTCAGAGCGTGAAAAACCTAGAATACGTTGGATTCTCGTAGCCCATGCGCAATATACGGTGGCTGCTACCACGTCTTAACACATAGAAAGGCTCAGCTGCATCCGGGCAGCTTGGCTGAAACCGACCCCGTTTCTCACGGTTCGGTTAATAAATTCATACTGGCTCAGGGATGCAAGAGTAAGATTATCGGTTCCTATTACAACCCCTCACATACCTCTCATGAACTCGCCACGCCCACCAAGCTGCCGTACTTGAGAGAATTCAAAGTAGCTGAATATTGGCCTTTCGCAGGTGAGACGGTGACTATCATAGCTGATGTCCCATCTTTGGAGCCTAAGAAATGTTCGCGTAAGACCATTGTCAATGGCGATGATCGGAAAGGGATCCTTGATTGGTTGGTTGACCAGGCACGGATGACTTCCTTCAGAGCGAGCAAGTCAGTATTGATCTGACGGCCTTCCTGACGCTCTTGAGGAGTCTGCTTCGCGACGGGTGCTTGGACACCCTTTTCGTGGTGGTACTCTGCACCGGCAAGGTCGACAAACACCATCTTTGCGCCTAAGCACGGAGCTTTGCTGGACAATAATATAGTATTGATGTGTTCCTCGGCAGCTGCGACACGTGCCTCGTATTTTGCCTTCTCCGCTTCGGCTTCGTCGATGCGTGCCTGGTTAACTTGGCCTTCTGGATTAGGAACCCAGACACCTTCGGCATTGCGAATGACACCCTTGGACTGTTCCTCAATGCTAACGTCGGTTGCCCGCTTGCCGACCGGTACTAGCTCTGATTCTCGATCGATCAAGACGTCTCTTGCCTCCACGAGCTGCCTGTTAATGATCTCGAGCTTCAAGACCGCGTGCGTCCTCGAGCTCTGGTCGTGGATGCTTGATGATCCCACGGAACGTTTTCCGAGGCTCTGCTTCAACTCTTCCCGCAGAGTCTCGAACGTCCAGCACGGAATTTGAGCAATGGGACGCACCCTGACCTTGCCTCCTTCGAGAATCTCGGTTTGCCCGCGAATGTGAGTCTTGCCGTCGGGACCTTCTCGGATATGGCATTCAGTGCGTCCGTTCAACAGGTCAAACGCAGTGTTCTTACGTAACTCGACGAGGCTGAAGCCAATTCCAAGTCCGAATCCATCATCGATCTGGTTCAAGGAATCCAACTCTTGGAAAAGCCTTCGGCCGGCAGCAAGGCATAGACCAAGATTTTCATCTTTCTCGAAGTCGTATCCGATGATGGTATGGGTTTTACCGCTCCCCGAGTGGCCATAGGCGAAGAAGTTGCAGTTATGACCTGCAAGAACTTCGGGGATAGCAGGCGCTACGATGGCGTCGTATACCATCGCATTGTCGTCTTCTTGCTCGAAAACAGCCTTAAAAGCGGAAGGGCTTGTCCAAGGACGATCATTTGCTTTCACGGAAACGGATAGCAGTGCCCTGTCGTTTGCAGCACTGCTCCGTTCAATCTGGTCATCAGCGCCCTCGGACTCGGTCAACGGCCGCCATCGGGCATACACGCTGAGTTTCGTTTGGCAGTTCGTATTCGACATCTTGACAAATTCGTAGAGAAGGGTACGAACTATGATCAGTGGTCTATGATTACTCATAAGGAATGTGTAGATATTCAATATGTTCAACGTTTAAATATCGCGTGGAGCCACCGACATCAGGCAGCAACAAAATCTTTGCGAACCATGGCGTTAATGCAATCGACTGGAGCATGATGCATCAAAACGAATGCCAAGACTATCAGTCCTGTAATTTCTCGATATTCCCAAGCGCTACAGGGCTATGACTCGGTATCACCATTAGGGAAAGCATAGTGGATGACCGAGCTGGTGGTGGCCATCTAAAGTGGTCTGATAGTCGAATGGGTCATGCCTCTGGGCCGGGTAGCATTGCGCTGACAGTGCGGTGCCACAGCGAGGAATGGATGGTATCGTCAGCTAGCGACTCTAGAGACCTATCCGACATGGGGAAGACGCAGGTCCTCCGCTCATCTTCATCCCTGCTGACATCCACCGGGGATCTTGTCGGTCTTACGCACGCGTGGCGCTCGGAGCGTGGGGTTCCAAAAGTCTCCACTGCGATCCGAAGCGGCCCTCGTTTCTCCCGCGCCCTCTTCGCTCTATAGCTTCGTCAGATCCTCCCAGCTATCACTAGAGAGAATAGTGTCTGCCAGGAGGTGTACCAGACAATCCACGCTACGCACAGGCACCCGCTAAAGCCCGCTGTGGAGGACGGCAGAATGTGGGGAACAGCAAGATCTGTCTACCGTACGTTAGTCTACAGCGACTGTCATCTCCTGGGAAGGCATATCAACGACGGGGCTAGCAGGCACAATCATGAGCTGTTGGGCCGGCTCGAGTCGCCCACCGTACAGCTGCCCCGGGCGCAGTATCGCCGCGTCTATTCGATCTTGGGCTACGGGCGTACAAGGAGACGGAATTTTGAAGTCCCATTTTCATAATACTGGTATTTATGCAAATCGAAATTCTGCTGCTGCCCGCTGGGAATGAATTGTCGAGCTCTGGAATCAGGAGCTCGAAGTTAAGGATGACTCAGTGGCATCGTCGGCCTTCTCCGTCACGTTGCTATTAAGACGCCCTCAGCTGCTGAACAAGGTTGCGATAAATGAAAGTCCGGCCGCCGCGACAGCAATCGCAAAAGCAGCCTTCGTGCCATCCACATACGCGGCAAGGACTCCGGGGATCTGTCTGGCAGGGAACACCCTTAGAATGTCCGTAGCGCCCGTGCCTACTGCCAGCAGGGGGTCGCGATCCCAGTCTTCGAGATGAAATCTCCGGACAGGATAGTCCAAAGGCTGCCCATGGGAATCAGGGGTAGGTTCTGTACGAAGACTCGGTGGGGGGTCAGTCCGTTAATGCTTTTGAAATAAAAGAGCAGATAGTATATGATAGTGAAATATATGAGCCCAGAGAACAGGCGTAAGAGGCGCTGACCCAGACGGTACGAGACTTGAATAGGCGGAAAGGTATCACAGCTCTTTCGCCTTAAAATTACTTCCAGGTAGAAAACAAAATTAACATGATTACGAAGGATGCGACAAGAAGACAGATGACAGTGCCGGAGCTTCAGGGGTATGTCTGGCCGCCATGCTGCACAGCGAGAACGTAACAGGTGGCACCCCGATAATGAGCATAGTGTCTACGGGATCCACCTGCAGTGTGTCTTCCGATAATGGGATTTGTGTGGGTTTCGCGGACGGCGGTGCCTGGAAGGAGAGAAGTACAATGAGGCATGACACACCGCCAATGGGTGGGTTGATATGGAAACGCCAACGCCGCGTGAGGTGGCCGTCGTGAACACACCCCCCAGAACTGGGCCCAACACAGACGCGATGCCGTATGACGTGCTATAGAATTCCAAAAGGTGGGTGCTCGAACCGCTGTTAGTTCAAGCTTATTTAGCTAACATGCCTACAAGTTACTAGATTTATCCGCGATGATATGGCGTCCTGGAGCCGGGCTGACCTGAACCAAGATTTCGTCTTGGGTGGTAACATTCGGCCAGCCACAAGCCACGAGTGTCCGCTGCAGAGCAGCCGCAGTCCAAGAAATGGATGGGACTCTTGTCTAGGAGAATTTGCTCCCTTCTCCTTTACAGACCAAAATCTCGTGGCCGGGAACACACTCTATGGTTCGCCATGGTCAAAATCAATGAAGTATGGCAACGAAGCCGCTCAGTCGAACGTATCCCATGAAGATTCCGCTCACCTCTATCCGAGCTCCGAAAAGGCACATGGATATCCCAGGGGATTCGCAAGCGGCTCACCTCTCAGCTTCGCCTGATCTCACATGAAAGAGCGTAGTCCTTGCGACGGACGCCCCTACCCGGCGACAAGCGCATCAGCGAGTGGTTGCACATGTCTGTAGCAGCTGACATCGGGTCTATTCGACCTGAAGAGCTTGACAAGCTGTAAGATAGCATGTCTCACCCAAGATGTCTCGGCCAGGTCTATGGAGATTGCTACTTTTCTGGGCACGTACAAGGATTCGCTGCGGAAGTGGGAGGTCATGCACAATTGCCGCTCTGCTTATTTTCTCCGGAGAGAATTTGTTCTGCTGCTGATCACGAGTGTCGAGCAACTAGCAAGACTACAATTTGGGATGTATTCGCTAGATATAAAGCCCAGTTCAATCCTATGGGCCTTTTGGAATTTGGGCGGTAAACCCCTGAACGCAAACAACAACCATGCTTATCAGCTCAAACCGTTAAAGCACCGGTTTAAGAAAGGCGCCTTCGGGAGACGGATGTGTTGGAAGAAATGTGTTTAGTCTTTCTAGTCGTCTCCTTTATCTTCATCCGTTGCTCTCGTCAGTGGACGTATATGCTATATGAGCATGTCACCATTGTTATACTCAAGTTCGTAACATGGAACGAGCTCCAAAATGTGAACATGCAGGAGCTAAGGCGAATATTGTTATTAACTAGTAGTGGTTTGGAATAGATATACGCTTGCTCTTATTCTCTTGTGTATATTTAAGGCGGTGGTGAAAGTTGTCACAGTTGGGCGTCGTTTATATCATTCATTGCATACCGTCCAAAGACACTTTACAAGCCTCCATTCACGCCCTCCCTGTTATCCAGTCCAATATATCAGCGAGAATAGATTCAACATTCCAACCGATTTGCTACATACCTGAATCTCAACGCGACGCGATCCGAGACCTCGAAGCGAACTCCATCTGGGCAGTTGGCCATAAGCTCCTACCCCAGGGCGGAAACCACTGGTGCTTCTACATACAGGTTGGCAACGGTTGCTCGGCCTGGCTCGATGCTGTACCGAGCGGGTGGAGAGGAACCGTCATCCCCGGAGGCAGCAAGGGGAATATCGTAGTTGGTCTGCAGGACTTCGAGGCCCCGACACAGGCCGAGCGCATTCCAAACTAGACATTGATGACGCAACTGCCACGGCTGGTGGTGTTCTCGACGTCATTGCCGATGCTGGAAGGCATCGCTAAGAGTTCACCGAGGGCGGAAGCGGTTGGCCTTTTTAGAAACAGGGCGTGGTCGCCAGTCGCCACGAGGTCAAACAAGCCAAAGATGATATCCTTTCTAGATGGGGCAGCGGACGGTCGATAGGAGAAAAGTACCCGTTGACAGCTGGCAGGTATTACGATGGTTAGTAGACATTTCCGAGTTGGGTCGTTTGCTCAAGTAGCATACCCTACAATCCAAACGCTCCAGGTTTTATCGTATAGATCTCCGAGCATCCAAGGCCTCAATATAATTTAAATGTACTTGGAACACCTCCCAACCCTTCTAACCTATAAGTCCTGTGTGGTCAACTGTTCTCTGTGACGTAGCCACGTCCGTAAAGTAACAAAATGTGCGAGCTAGGTGCTGTTTAGAATAATTATCTTTTGAACTTGTGAAAGAGGGACTGCTGGGAGCTATTGGCAGAAATTGCGCCGGATGGAGAGTACGGTAAGAATACCTGTAGCGTCGAAGACAAGCTACACAGGCACCAGAAACATATTTGGCAGGATAGCGCCAGGCCTCCGGTAACTACAACGGCTTAATCCATAGTGTGCCAGAATACGTGTAGAATTGAATATACGCAGCTAGCGATACAATTTATAGACGTTAGTTAAGTTCCGTAGAAGCCTTATTTTAACGGTGCTATATAATCAAGTCATCTACCAGAGGAACGACCATAGCGTATGCTTTGAAGTGGATGATAACAAGATGGTAGGAAAAGGGGTCAGAAAAGGGGTTGCCAACCCACATCTCTCTGAGTATAGTCTATGGTCAAACCTTCAAGGCTGGTCACTTACTATTAAATCTAGCGTTATCCCAAGCTATCATTCATGATTATGGACACCTTAGACTTTATCTCTTTCCGGCAGGATTCGGAGCTTATGTCTACCAAGTCAACCTGATCACAGTAACGGCATCAGAAGGATATTTCCAGGCTCACCGCCCGCCAGCACAGCCTCCATTCGAATTGACGCCATGCCCCGCCACGCAACGAATATTCTATGCAGTCCTCATTGAATAGGACTTCCTCCTATAGTATCTGACGTTCGAGCAGTGAGAATTGGGATTCCCTGAAACCAGAGTGGCAGAAATATACTAGGTAGATACTGCGTTGAGAAACAAAGTAGCATTGGCCGTGGACAATCCCACGGGATTAGGTATTAGTTCGACTTTAGGTAAGGTATCGTGGCGAAGCATGTTTACAAGGAACGCAGCTCATTCCACAACTTAGTACTACTTGATAACAGGACGGGCGTAGCGGTGCTGTTTTCGTTTATGAGACGGACCATAATAGGATATGTGAATTAACACCGTCGTCTATAACATCAATGCTCCCACTTGCCGCTTCATATCGCCATATGGTTACAAGTATTTGACGAGCTCTCGACGTGTATGCGCAGACAGACCTGCCAAAGGACCGCTTGGGAATCCTGTGAGAGTTGCTTGATTATAAAATGGATCGTAAGTTGATATAGAGGGCGGTTACGTGTAGGACTAAGCTGAGAATGTATTGCCTCTGTTCTACTCTCCTTCTGCTTTGGTTAACAACCTTCGCGAATAGCCACAAGTTGCTAACCCTAAGACGTCGTAACCCTAGTCTCTTCCTATGTCGAGGGTGGCTATCTGTCGTAGAACAAGGCGTTATTATATCCTTTTGCAGTGCCGGACTTCCCGGCTAGTCCTTCTTGCATGTGCACTTAGATAGTGAGCCGCGGCAGCTCTTGCACAGCTAGCAGCCGTCGGTAGCCTTCGGTGGTAGCCTCGTCTCCATTACGGCAAGGCGCATGTATGTCAGACGCTTAAGGAAGTCTCGATAAAGATATAAAGCCTGTTTTCGAAAGCGAGTAAAAAGTAGTTGGTAGAGTTTAAAAGGGCTACGGTTAGAACGGAGTGACTGGCCTTCGGTTGAGTCACGTGTGGCTGACCTTTTCATCCTTTTGACCGTAAGGCATATTTCCATGTTATCTACAGGAGTCATTCAGCTTGAAGGAGCCCTAGACGATGCGTATTGGTGACCAGGAATGCATAAAGCAGTCGAACAATAAACTAGTCATTGATAACTTGCAGGAGAGAGAAGGGGCTTTGTTATCTAAACTCGGCTAGGTTCTGATTAAACCCAATGAACATAGTAGTAACCTTAAAGTAGGCATCTATGTTGCCATATGTATCCTTCATTCCGACGATATGGTATGAGTTTCTACAATATCTATCAAGCGAATTTATATATCGTCGGGCTTGGAAATAAGCAGTCTCATTCAGCCAGACTTCCATACAGTGGGATGCTGTAAGGACTTGAGTTACGAACACTCGGTGCTCTGCCTCAAGCCAAGGTGAATTGCGAAGGCGCTATGGATTAGGACGTATTCATGACATTGTTGCGATACTGGTCGAAGAGAGCGCAATTCCATGATAATCTTGAACTCGATCGAATGCGAGGACTGGAATGTTGGTCTGCTTTACAGTACTTTACTCGAAGGCCTAATGCATGCAATTCCGCGAGCAGAACGACCACTTATCATTAATGCGAGTTGCCAATGGAAGCGGGATAAGCATTCGCTCCCGTCGCTAGAGCGGGACAAAGCAACATATTGTGACCCAAGGTACTGGTCCATAGGAGACAATTCAGCGGGTTCAAATAGGCCAGCGTCACGCGTGCATATCCTGCGGCACTGGCCCATCGTCAAGAGGCCCGGTGTAAAAAGGCTTACATGCGTGCGGAGAACGGGAAGCGACATTATTACTTGGTTTGGCACAGCTGCTCCCGCCGGGAAACAGCAAGAGGCCCTTCTAGATTTCCAGAGATTGGATCAATCGCAGGTGGTATTCCGACAGGGCCGGGCAGCCGCTTCAACCAATATATGCAGCGTTGCACGGCGGCCCAATGAGACGACGGCTAAGCGCGGGATAGTTACCAGGGACGATTGTGGGAGCTCCGTCCTTGCATCTAACTTGCGATAGCGTCCATCATGGATGCTACGGATTTCGCTCCGGTTAATCTGCTCAAATTGGGGAGGCGGGTATACCCAAAAATGAATGAATAGGACACGGAGTCCTATCTGTCGAGCCTACAGTTCATGGCGCCGTCGTCTGGCGAGGGGAGAAGCGAGAGAAGTGGTGTCGGAGGAGCGCGTGTGAGAGAGACGTGCACAGATACTCGGGGGAATTGGAGTCGGTCGTGACAGATGAGATCTCCCGCACCATCGGGTGTCTGCTGCGGCTGGACACGATGTCAAGTCGTTTGCGAACGCGAGTCCTCGCGTAGTCCAGTAGCAAATACTGCAGCGGCGCAGATAAAGCGAGGGGCGTACGACCCAAGTCCACGTCCTAGTCAAACTCGTCATGCATCGTGGCGTCGATTGGCTTTCAGCTCCGGGCGCTACGACGGACGAAGATGGGCGAAGCGATCGTGGCATTTGGGGGGTCGTGTTGTAATAAATATATATATATATTCAATTGTCTCTCTCTGCAAGAGACCTGAGATTGGATCGCATGCCGACCATTGACTTGGCAGCGTTTTATTGGAATGGCACACCATAGATCCGAAGAGAAGATCGGTGATACGGTTACCCAGGCACAAGAAGCCTGCATACAAAAGGACAGACTGTTATGTTTCATATTTAACACTACCCATAATTCTCGTACAACATGTATCTGTACCTGCTGTTCCTACCGCGATGATTACCATCACTATCGCAGATCAGCGAGCGGCTTCAAGGTTTGATGCTCCCTCTGGCGCTATCATGCTATGCCGCGGCCTATTGATTGTATCTTGATTTAGGTGAGCGGAGCCCGCGTACGTAAGCTGACCCAGGTACAAGGTGTAAAACGCGTAAGCCGTCGCTGGACACATGGGCTCCGCGCCGATGACGATCTGGTAGATCATTGCCGTGCTCTAGCTCCCAAGTAGTGGAAAGTTGGGCGGGACTTGAGGCTCCGGCTTCATGGCTGGGCTGGCCGAGTCCGGGCGCCAGGGGGTAGGTGCTCGAGTGGGAGTGGATGTCCCGTACTTATATAAACCAACTTTATTGATGTCGCCGCTAGCGCTACGTCGACACGGGCATTGCGACAAACCGAGGTGGAAAGAACCCTTTTACGAGCTCTGACATCGTGTCGTATTGTGCAATAGAGTGTAATCCCACACGCCCTGCGAACCACAAGCACGCCTAGAGTTCGATATTCCTCGGGACACGCCTGCCCGGTTTTGGTTGCATCCCATAATAAGATGAAGATTGAACGCTTTCCAGGGGCAGTCTTCTCCTATGACAGGTCACTCGGGATTTCTTAGCCATGGTTTCTGCAAAATTGGGGTTACAATTGGCCGAACCGAGCATGCACATTTACCGCATACCTACACTTGAATACTACGTAGAATATACAACGAGAACATCTATGTTGACTTTCTTTTTTACTGCGCCTTACTTCGCAAGCTATTATAGGCTGTTTTTAGCGCTGTCGACCAGTTGAAGGTCCGTACAGGACCTTGACAGGAACCTGCATGACTATCGCAGCATGATTCAATAGCGTCCTGTCGCCCAAGCTACATGTCATCACATTTCGGTATTTCCAAAGAGATCTCGTATTGTCGACTTGAGCCTGTCGGACCAAACCTTCTTTCTTGGCTCATATGTGGGTGTGAGACTGAATCGCGGCGTCGGATTGACTACGAAATTGACTGGGACTGTCTTGCCGCGAATACCAGTCTAAGATAGGAAGTTATTGCTCTGCTATACTCAGCGCTTGGAATTATATGCCTATAGGAGAAAGAGGTTGGGTGAGATTCCGCTTTTCTCTTCTCGGTAATTAAACACAGAGCGCTATGCCCACTGCAGGTAGAGTTATCAGGCGCATTTCCACCCGGATAAGGGACAGGGAATCGGAGGTGCTGACATGGGAGCTCCCGAAGGAATCCCGGAACCTGAGAGATGAGCTGCAGATTACCGAGATATACCAGCATGCGTCAGCGTCGCCACCGTGGATGTACTGGGATTACAGGACCATATATACTGACAATAAGCAATTACAGGTAGCTAAAGTATGTAGCGAAGTGACAGGAATATCGACTCTCAAGAGTGCACTGTCCATCCCCTTCACGGGACAAGCCTAAGTCTACCGAACCGTGATTGTCTTTTTACTAAAAACGCTTCAGAGAGGCACAAAGCATGCAAGTGCCGACTAAGGCGCCCCTATATAAAACCACCGGGTCGGTTTCATTGGCTGCCGGATAAGAAAACTCCATGCAATGTCTTAAAACCCGGATGTAGGATCATTCGGGGGGCCTCGTGTTTGTCAGTACCTGGTCACCGAAGCAAGCCATGCTGAAGAGCAGATGACGACAACAACAGCCTTGGTAAACTTTGTGAGACTGAAATGTAATGGATGAGGCGTCAAACTGACAGACGTCATTGTGGCTTCCGACCCTTAAAGATTCGAAACAAAGGAGCGTGTCGGTGCGGTTTCTGGGGAGCCGGAAGGTCAGAGTGCGAGGAAAAGAAAGCTTCTGATACATATTCCGAAGCCGTTTCAGAATGGATTGGCAACCGCCTGCTCACCGTTCAAACTAACGGAAAACAGACGACATTGATCGTCGCATGTAGTGGCGATCGACACACTGGCTTATATGTTCCCCGTTCGAAAGGTAAAGAACGTTCAGGAATGGAATATGTTACCAGATGTTGTTACCAAGCTGCGATTAGCACCAGATTCGTCCCCTGGTCGATCTGTCCGCTCCTCTTACGTACGCGTCACCCTCTGCCCCTAAAATAAGTTGGATCTACATCTGCGCTCTTTAATGGTGGGAACGCCGTAGCCGATCACCAGCCAAGCCCCCACGAATTAGGGGATTATTGGCAGTTCTTGGTACATAGGCTAGCAGTGCTAGTTGGCTACTGCTGCCAACTGCCGGCCCGACTTCTTTAGAATCCCCATTAAAAATGATGGTACACACTTAGTAGCTCTAAGATCGATAAACAGGAGTTCAAGTTTCAGATAAAAAGCGCTTAATCGCCTGATTTCTTCTGCTAAACGCATTACGTGTAAGGTCCGTCTTTCCCCCAAGGCATTAGACTGAATGGTAAGAATCGTCATTGGAAGATCCTGCCGCTTGAAACACATTTTTCCAGAGGCTAGCTAGAATATGACTTTTGAAATACGGTATTGATAGGTCGGCGAAATACACGGTTATTCGCCCATCTATGCTAAAATATAAAATATAGGAGGTGGTGCATAGTGGCTCTGGCAGATGATCTACAACTAGCGCCATTTTAATGGTGGAATCCACGTACCACCCCTACCTAATACCACCCTCCTATCTTGAAAATTTCGTCCGCGCTTAACCAAACTCACCCTCACTTTCAACAGCGGAAATTGATGTGATTACCCACCCACCATGCACTTCACATAGCAACCACTAAAGAACCGCATGTTGAAGAAAAACCACCCCTGATCCCGACTGGCCGATTTGTCTATAGTTTCAATTCCTCTACTGGCGCGAATAAGTTGTACATAACAACATCGAAGCAGCCATCAAACGCAACACCAACCACCATATGTACCACCCGTCCATGATGTACTATATACCGACTGAGTCCCCTTCTCGTCATTTTTGTTCTCCTTCTCTACTGTAGGCCATAGTGTTGTATTCAACCCAGCCAGACATATAAGCATACATATAACGTTAAAATGCATATAAACTTAAAAGTAAGCTGAGGTACTAGCCTCCCACAATCCTTTCAAGGGGGGCCTTGCCACATACCCGCTTTTATTGAACCCTACACGTGAAGATAGATATCTAGTATCGAAGTACCTCTTAGCAAGCTTCCTAGTAGACTTGAGAGGAGTGCTATTAGTCTAGGTACCTTGACCTTCTGGCCTGCAATCCACTGGCGCTACACACTGCAGTCGCAATCATCTACAAGCCCACTTCCCCAGTTGATTTCCTCTGTATGTGCCAGGTCTGGTCCCAGCCGTCGCCCTTTTTGTAACCTCCAGTCCCTCCCTCCCTCTTGTCATTTTCCCATTTCGCCTTTTTTTTCCAACTCTTCCATCGTTTTGCGGAGAAATCAGGCCCTGCTGCTTATTATTCGGTTTGAGCCGTCGACCAGTCTCGATACAACACTTCAGACTGTATAGTCCTTTCTCCGTCTTTTTCTGCTTTACAGCCTATTTAACTCCTTTTGTGTGAGGTGTCATTCGTTACATGTTTTCCATAACTTTTGAGAGACCCTTATACGTCGTATGATCGGGTTCCGTAAATATTGCTTTCGACATATACGTACCGCAGCACATTGATTTAGCGAAGACGACCGAGAGGAATCGGTGGCTACTTATAGCCCGAACTCAAGACTGCTTAGAGTTGAGTTCGCCATCGCTTGACTCCGAGTGCCAGTCGCGTCTCCTCCCACGAGTCTGTTCTCGTTAGACGACCATGGGAGCGAAAATGCCTTCTCCGCACCAGAAGTTCTTCACCATGCGGAATCCCTTCTCAAGATGCGTCCTCTTCGCCGTCGCACTGTTGTTCCTACTTGGAATAACTTGGAAGTCTGATAGGATAGAGGGTGTCGGCTCTCAGATCATACATGCCGCCTCCCATCACAACCAGAAGGAGAGTGTCAGCCAAGTACCCATTGGCAATGGGGCCCAGGCGTCTGACAAGGACCCACCGCTTGTCACGAACCACCAGATGAATTGCAGTATTGATGTGCCTCATATCGAGTCATTGATGAACAGATTCGACTTGCAGGACGGCTTTCAGTACTTGAAGCGATATGTGAAGATCAACCGCCAGCCTATTACTCGGAAGTCTATCACCAAACTGGATCAGGAGTTTCTTCCCACGCATTTTAGCGCTTACGACCTCACCAACCCGAGGACTCTGGGAGACGAGCAGTGTCTCGAACCCCTAGAGCTCCCTGTTCCCGAGTCCCCCTATCCTGCGTCGGGCAACCTATCGGATTTCATGTTCGGCGTTTCGACTACCTTTAAGAGATTCAACGGCGAGGAGACGAGTCCCGTCAATGAGTGGGTCTATTGGATGACGGATGGCAAGGGCCATTCCAACGGTGCCAAGCTAATCCTTCTTCTATTGGATGCCACAGAGGAAGAAATTCAGCGTGCGACAACGGTCCTGCGGAATCTAGGAATTGACGTGGATGTGTATCACTCGGATTCGTCGATGGAGATGGCCGTTCGCTACCTTACACTCATCCCCACGTTGTACAACCACCCGGAGAGAGTTAACAAGAAGTGGCTAGTCTCGTGCGACGATGATACCTTCTTCCCTAGTGTCCACACGCTTGCCCAAAAGTTTGAGGAGTATGACCCGAATGAGATGCTGTACATTGGTACACTTTCCGAAGACGTCAACAATGTTGATCGACACGGTTCCCAGGCCTTCGGTGGTGCCGGCGTATTCATCTCTGTCCCTCTGGCTGCGCAGGTTGCTCGAGACTACGAATCTTGCAAGACTGAGGAGAAGATTCTTGAGTCCAACTCGGGTTGGGGCCCTCAGGGAGATATCCTGTTGCGTAAGTGCATCTACGAGAACACAGAAACAAGATTGTCGATTCTACATGGATTATACCAGCTCGACCTGTACGGAGACCCTTCCGGCTTCTACGAGTCCGGTGTCAACCCGATTTCTCTGCACCACTTCAAGGGTGGCGGCTGGCACTTTGCCCGCCCTTGGCAATACACTAAGCTTGCCCACGTCTGCGGCGAGGATTGCACTTTCATGCGCTTCCGAACGACGGACGATTTCGTCATTTCCGCTGGGTACAGCGTCGCCCACTACCCGAACGGCATCAACTTCAACCTGATGCAGATGGAGCGAACCTTCGCTGCTGCGCCACAGGACAAAGGATGGAACTTGGACTACGTGTTCGATCCCCAGCGGCCCAGCCTTCTCAAGACTGGCCGCAAGATCAGCTGGGAGCTCCAAGAGGCCGTCTTTAACGAAGACAACACTCTGACACAATACTACACTCGAAAGGCTAACGACTGGAGATGGGTTGATGCTCATGATGAACCGATGTCGCAATCAGATGGTCTAATTGAGCTCGTCTGGCTCCCTTGAGGAATGCTCCGAGATTACATGAATGAAAATCATGGGCCATTCTCTTTAATCGACTTGAAAAAAGCGACAGGATCGCATATCCTCGCGGATCTTGGACACTCGGCGTTGGGCACCATCAGCGGCCCGATTGCAGCTTTGGATGCCTTCCCTTGAGGACATTTTTGGGCAATCTCAGCTACACCTACGTTGTATTCCTTGACTTGCCGCGCCATCCTTGGGGTCCACACGAATGAACCGCAGCATATTCCGTCTGCCTCGCCCCGGTCCGCTGTGCGAACTTTTGCTCACAAATCATCCGCTTCATAGAGCATCCACACGGCCTACAGTTCGAATCCGCATGCGCTGGCTTATCGCACCGACACGTTCGAAGGCAATGATAATGCATAATACTTCTCACCGAGTCGGTCTTTTTCAACATCATCACTTCTCTCTTCTTCACATGCGTCATTCGTAATTGTCATTCGTTCTGGCGGCGGGTTAATCAGGCACCCAACGACAAGTCGGGCATTCGGCGGGATGGCAATATTATGTGATGATGGATAAGTTTTTCAATATCTACTGCATCGGCGTATCGGAGCTTCTTGTCAATAACCGCTTGGCATATTCTACGGTGACGGATTGTGTTCTGGCATTCGTGTATCATGGCAGACAAATCACCTTGGGAGGGAGTTATGTGGCATAGATGATGGGCGGCGCAGCAAGCAGCGCTTTTTGACCTCGCTTCTCTTTGTTTTATTCTTCGGTTCTTATTGAAAATGATTTAGAAATCGGCAGAATCTGTGGCCGGTTCTTTGGAGGATGGGAAAGTGCTAGGGAAATCGTTCTGACGGATTGGGAGGGAACTTGCATTCCTCGGTATCGAAGTGCTCGAGACGAGGTGAGAAGGATCCATTGCGCTTAGATGTGTATATACAGAAGCTATACGAACAGAGAAATAACTGAGATTATGTGTGCGTGTTTGACGAACCGAGTAGAGCTTCGAGTATTCCGGAGTTGGTGGTCTCATTTTCTGAGGGTAATCTGTAAGAGTAGATCTGGGCACTCCTTAGAGTTCATCAAGTACTCTTTCAACAACAATCGAATTCTCGGGAGTTAGCACGGGAACAATCGCCAGGAAATAGTAATATAATGCTTGATTAAATCAGGTGGTTTCACTTCGAGCATGACCAGACCTCAAGAAAGCATGTGGTGGGGCACCAAGAGAATATCTAGGACTGTTGGAATAGGGGTTAGAATAGGGGTCAGACAACCCACGTTTCTGGCGCGGACTCATCTGATATTAAACGGGCCAGGAGATATATACAAGATCCCTTGATCTGTTCTGGAGTGGACCATACCAGAGCTTATGATACGACAGAGATCAGCTACCACGATCCCCGCCAGAACGGTTTGAGGCGAACAGTAGTGACATGAGAAATCCCAAGCTCTGCAATTCATTGAAGAGGCGGAATGATAGACAAGCCCGGTTTTCCTATTATCACACAATGCATATGACGCCATAAATGAGCCTCTTGAGTTAGATAATAATCATGAGATGGCCGCCAAAGGCCGTGTTGGTAATTAAGAGGAGTAACAAAAGTAGACTCTTCCGAAAGTATTAGGAATTGTTCCTCCTATGCCACCCTTCCCCTCTGCATCTAATCAACCAACCACTTCCCCTTTATCAAAGTAATCACGGCATCATTTCCAACCATTGTAGCTTTACGCACAGGTTCCGTAATCCGCCTGACAGCCACTTTCCGCAGAGCAATGGAGTGCCGAGTCGCCACAGTAACCCCTAGAGCCGTTAAACAACGAGCCCATCGCCCGGATTATACAAGGAGGGGCACTCACGCAGAGGAACAGCAAGTATAACCCTCGTCGGGGCACACGTAGCCGTACTCGCCGGCGCCCTCGGTCCCACACGTCCCGTCAGGGGTGATCGTGGTCCCGGGTACCGGTTCGGTGCAGGCTTCAGTGGAGTTCGAGTACTCCGCCTGACAGCCCACCGTCGTTAGGCAGTGCCCGCTTGTCGTGCCGCACCAGCCATGGGACGAGCAACACTGAACATCACCGGGGCATGTGTAGCCATTGTCGGCACCTGCTCCCGCGAGGCCGCAGGAGCCGTCTGGGGACACTTCCGCGCGTGCCGTGACTACTAGTAGAGCCACAGCGAGTTTCGTTATAGAAGCCAACATGGTGTTTGCTGGTTATTACGCCTTCTCGAGGTCCGATGATTGGAAATGCAGGTGGGGAACTTTTACTCACCATGGCTTGGTCCTTTTATATTTCGGCCATCTCATACGGATGCCCGCCGGACTGGCTGGACTCGCCCTGAAAGGCTGCTCAAACGCCGGTAATTCGCATCGGTAAGGGCTGGTTGGTAACAATTCTGGGATTGGACGGCTCGAAATCATGTCGCTGTAACGTTTGTGTCGTAGACATAATTTGTTCTTCATTTAGCCGGGAAACTCTCTCCTTCCGCGTTCAAGGCAGAATGGGTGACGATCTAATGCTACCAGGGGATGCATCTCAATAGCTTGAAGTTGGTTTACCGTACATGTGCGGGACCTCAGCCTCCTTGCTTGCCACCGTACTGAAATCCGCTTTGCGTTAAACTCAATCTGACTTTTAGGCGATATTTCTCGTAATGCTTTAGCCGCTGAGTACCCGACAGGAGGTCGGTGATGTTCAGACTCTTGATCAAGGTCTAACAGGCAAATCCCTACTTAAAGAGCAAACGGATTAACGTGTTATCTTTCATCCAAAATATGTAGTCTATCAGGCCGCAGGCGGAACTTGATAGTGCTTACCGCACGATACACAACTTCTCATCGTGTCCGAGATGGAGCTTACGCCATCATGTCGCTGGCTTACTGAGAGACGGGGCGAATTTGGCGTTTTCCAAATAGGAGGCGAATATACGGGACCTAGGGTTGAGCGTTATTATGGAAGATGGCTTATTAAGTCCCCGTGGGCATCAGCGACGCCATGATGATGGGGTTAGTGACTTGTGCGAAAAGCCCACCATATCACCTCGGCGCAATAACACGTCGCTCCTATTTTATCATGCCCACGCACGTAATCCACTAAAATGGCCCAAATGTTCACAGAAGCCAAACACAGCCACACGGGCGATGACAAACCAGTCAGCAGTGTGAAAGGGAATACTGGGACAAACCGAAGTCGCAACGTCAGCATAAGGGAAGGGATGAGTTGGTTTGATATAAATAAGCAGGTGCCTCTCCTGGTAACTATGGGTGGGGATGGGGTGACTGAAACCAAACCTATAGACTAAGAGAGTCGCCATCACTTCGGTAGGAAGCTACATTATATATAAATCTATATTAAAGCCGATATGTCGTCGCAACGACCGGTCCTCCTAGTCACAGGCGGAAGTGGCTTCGTCGGAGGTCAGGTAGTGAGAAAGGCATTGGAAGAGGGTTACGACGTCCGCGCCACAGCTCGCTCTGAGGATTCGGCAAGGGCTATCACTTCGAGGTTCCCACAATACTCATCCCAACTCTCCTCGGCGATCGTCCCCGATCTAACGAGAGTCGAGTCGTACCGGAACGCTCTCGAGGGAGTAACTGGGGTAGTTCACACCGCGTCGCCATTTATCCTCGACCCCGCGGACAATGTGAAGGACCTCCTGGATCCCGCCATCAAGGGCTCGATTGCAATCTTGGAAGCTGTTAAACGATGGGGCCCCTCGGTCACCCGCGTTGTGGCGACATCTTCTTTTGCCGCTGTCGCCGACGACACGAATGGCAAGCGCGAGGGCTATACGTATACGGAGAAGGACTGGAACATGGCCACGTACGAACAGGCGGCGGCATCAGCCGACGGGGCCTATGCGTATCGTGCCTCGAAGGCACTCGCCGAAAAAGCCATGTTCGAGTGGGTCAAGGAGAATAAGCCCAGCTTTAGCCTCACGACTATCTGCCCGCCGTGGATATACGGTCCTTACGCCCACGAACTGAAGCGGACGGAGAATCTGACTGCGTCTGTATATCTGCTTTCGAAATTGGGCGACGCCGAGGATGTACCGTCGTTCGACTTCGGCGGCTACGCTGACAGTCGAGAGGTTGCGGCTGCGCACCTCTTAGCCCTCAGTGTCCCAGAGGCTGGCAATCGGCGGTTCATTGTGGGCCAGAAGTTCAGGTACCAAACTGCTGTTGACCTGGCAAGGGACTCTATGCCCGAGCTCAGGGACAGACTCCCAGTTGGCAAGCCCGGATATGTTGAGCCAGGTTACTCCCTCGACGGTTCGAAGGCGGCTGAGATTCTGGGACTGACCTACATGAGTCTGGGTGAGACGGTGAAGGACACGCTTGATCAACTGTTGCGGTCAGGGCATATTGCTGCTAAAGCCTGAGTTCAAGTTCACGCGCTAGCCTAAATATCCCTACTCGTTCCTTCTTATTACAAAACCAGGCCGAGGAAGTTGCATACGCGGTCCGGACTCTGTCTCAGTCCTGCCTCCAAATCGCATGCGAGATCCTTCATCATAGATGCTATGGGGAAATATCCAAGTCTGTCTTCACAGCTACTACAATGGGTAGTCCATGTAAAACAGGGCTTGGCGTATATGGCATCGCGGGATCTGGAGGTATAAGAAAGGTCTTGATCAATGCGTTTACGCTCGTGCTGAATGCAGTTCATGGGTAGAATGACAGCGTCCCAATTTGTGAGTGGTGATTAGCCGAGACTTCTAAATTGTGACCGTCATTCTGCACCAGAAACCGCGAAGCTTGGCATAACGAGGGCCCCCCCCCCGGATTAGAATTAATATCGTCCCTAACTTGGACGAGTGCGGCCTCGCATCTGGCGTATTTGCTGGGGTTCGCGAGAAGATAAAGGTGGTGTAGGAGGTCATAGGAAATAACGCTGTGTGCTTGCCAACCCAATAAACATACTCGGCAGGTCTCATAGACCGAAATAACGACCGTGAAGTATTTAATGACGTAATGTTTAGACCGCATCCGGGCGAGTGGCTCAACACTTCGAATCGACGTATTCTGCTCTATCTTACTCTATCTATCAGCCCTCCTTAGCCCCTATTCAACAAGCCAAGATACGCCCGCTTATATCATATATCTGTATAAGAATATTGGGACACGGATATAGTCTCTATCATAGACACCATAAGCAGTAGGCAGAATCTTCGCAATATAAAGGTTGGACGCGGGTAGAGTAACGCAGCTCGCCTTACCGGTTTCGGTCGTTGCAGGCTATCTCGTATACCCAGGCATCGTTTACCTCATAACTTGGAGAAGGATTAATAGCATACATACACAAGGTAGCAATAAAGAGAGCCTTAGCGACCGAGATTCAGGGCAATTTTCTTGCCCCGGACTAGAACTCTTCTATAGGCCAACACGCCGATGCTGCCACGCTGCGCGCATGCGCGCCTATCTCCGTGCAGCGTACCCGTTCTGTGCTCGAACCCTGTCTACTTAGATAAGGGACCCAATGATCTACTGCTGCACAACACATCGTGTGCACCGCCGCTTTTACCTTACCATTATATCCAGCAATTCTCATCAGCCTGTTATTACCTAGTTAGGATGCATCGCAAGGCTCTTTGACGAATTACTCCCCGTCCATCTATCGGCCGGGTTTAACTAACATCGCCCTATCGACCCAATAGTTGCTTAACTTATAGGCAAGGCAACTCAGCAGTGACGAGTCTTACAAGGCTTCATCCACCAACGACTCCGTAATTCAACCGCCGTTCTTCTTCTCCTGAGAAAACACACAGGACGCTCCATCCAGCCAGCCAGCCAACGAGGAAGCCCACCAATCGGGAGGGGGGAGAAGGAAGAGGAAGAGGAAGAGGAGGACGAGGACGATGACGAGGTCCACGCCGTATCCGCGTTCGAGGACTAGCTGCAGGCGGCGACGGGTTCTCCTACGAGATGTGGCGGCGCGTGGGCGGGGACTGGCTGGTTCCTGGCGGACCTGCGCATGCACGCGCCGGAGCTACCAGAAAGCGCGCGTTCTCCTGATGGGCGGCGCCGCTGCTCGTGCAGAAGCTTGGCGTTTCCCTCGTCTCGAGTTAACGTGGGGTTAAGTAGGGGGCTAGCTAGGGGTTGGGCATATAATCCGGATCGGCTAAGTATGCCCGGGATCCCCGCTGGGGACGGGGAATGGGGGGTAGTCGACCCTTTATACCGCCATGTACGTGTTGCAGCGGGACAGATAGCCGGGCATACATCATCGCGGTTACGAAGTCACGTAAGGGGACGACGAGGCGTGCGCATGCCATAGACATGTTGCATCTAAATTAAACAAGCAAAAGTATGCGGTGCCTCCTCCGGCCAACTGTTCCGTGAATCCATCTTCCCGAGGCCATACATAATCCCGAACCAAAAACCCAGGACAAGGGGGTATTCAATCCCGATCTGCGCCCTCTCAATGCCTACTTCTCGGCACTGAAATCGACGACGTCTGGCAGCCAGTCATCTAGGACAGTAAAACAAGTTAACTCCGGACTCCACCGGTGTTACATGATGGATGCATGGATCTGTGAGAGCACAACAAGACACGCTTGGGCTTGCTTACCTATACGCCGGACCATGCAGAACGAACGCCTTCGGAGTGTACAGTTCCCTTCCTGGCGCCTGTGACATGAACGGCCCCGTCCCATACATACGCCCTTGAGTCCACCGTGGTAAAGAACGCACGACTCGCAGACACGCACCGCTGTACCATATACATGTACCCCTGGATTAAAAAGGAAATAGAAAACCTGAACCGAATACCTCCTGCGAATACCAAAAAAGATATACGCCTAATCCATCTACCCGCCCATCCATCCAATCCAACCAAAGCCGCTCAGCAAGTGCGAAAATGCCGACCGACGCCGCCGCCCTACGAAGCCCAGCCGCCCTCGCCGTCGATGAGCCTCGCGGAGGCGGAGGCCGAATTAGAGGAGCCGCCCGCGACCCTGGCGCGGTTGCTGCCGCTGCCGCTTCCGTAGAGCATCTCGAGGAGCTTGCCCTTCTGGCGGGCGCGGACGCCTTCGAGGTATGTTCCGACGTCCTCGAGGCCGCGGATCTGCTCGTCGAGGGTGAGGGTGCTGCTGTTGACGCTGCGCACGAGGGGGCTGACAAGCTTGCGGCGCAGCGCCTCGAGGTTGGCCTTGAGGGTTAATAATCTACCGTTGTGCTCGACGAGGACGCCCTTGTTGCGCACCGTCTTCTCGCGCACGTCGTGCAGCAGCTGCCTGTTGCGCTCGTACTTTGCCACCTCGCTGGCCTTGGGTCCCAGGATCCGCGTCCACATCGACGACAGCAGGTCCGCGTGCCGGTCCTCCTGCAGGCTCGACTCGCGCACCACGATCCGCGCCAGATTCAGGAACTGCCGGTCGATGGCCTCGAACAGCCCGAACAGCGCCAGCGAGTGCTGCAGCTCGCTCTCGATCGCCTCCTCCAGCACCGAGATGAACTCCGTAAACGTGCGCTGCAGGGTAAACCGCGTGCGCTGCGGCTGCGACATGCCGAAGATGTGCGTCGTGAGGCTACCGAGTCGTGTTGGCAAGCCCGTGTCGCGGTTCTCGAGGAGGCCGAGGGAGCAGAGGATGTTGTGTATATTTGAGATGGCCTTTGATAGAGGCGGGCTTGGCATGGCTTGTACCTGGGTCAGCTCGCGCCGCGCCCAGTCCATGACTATGAGTATACCGTCGATATCCCCGTCGACGTTGGCAAAGAACTTAGTCAGCTCGATGGCGAGCGTCTTCAGACTGTCCGACAGCTCGTCAAGGGACTTAACGATGAGGGGCGCCGAAGTCATGTTACTTGACCGCACGCTCTCGCCTAAGTCCCAGACGGCAACTCCCGTCGCCTGTAGATCTCCGACTTGGGAAACGCCATTCTCCGAGTAATAGATGAGTGGTTCGAAGGAGCGTGCAAGCCCTGCCACCTTGACCAAATCTGGCACAGGCCGTAACGAGGGTGACTCGAAAAGCGACTTTACTGCTGATACCGATAAAATGGTAACTAGGGTTGCGACTATGATGTTACCCCACGACTTAGTGATCATCTGATATTTTGACCGCAAAAAGTTGAAGATGGTCTCGAAGGGTTCCGTCCGATGCTGGATGTCCGCACGAACGGCGAATCGGATATCTAGGAGCGGAAGTTAGCATCACGACATGTTCCGAAGCTATAAGAGGAACCCACAGTTGTTACCTCTTGCGGTTTCGGGGGACATGGAAGCCATCATGCTCCTTCTTTCATCTTCTGTTGCTGTTCTGCCACCGTCTCCCTTGGGTGACGCGCGCTCACTCTTGCCATGATCTACCAAGGTCTCATCCTCGCCGTGCGCCCCAGGATCGGGTGACCGCCCCTTCTCGGGACTGAGGCTGCCGGTCGGCAGGCGGGTCCTAATCGCCTGCTCGAGGACGTCCTCGTCCTGATGGAAACCGGGACCCGACAGTCCCGACCTCCTGTGCACATGGTAGGCCAGGTGATTTTCGCTCTGGCGCCAAAAGCCCGACGAGCGACTACCGTTTCCGAGTCGCCTCCACGCTGGGGGCGAATAGCCACCGGCGGAGTGACCATCGTCGTTGTCCTCGTCCATGCTGTCGTCGCTCTCCATCTGGTCGAGGTCCGGGTCCGAAAAGTGATACGCCGAGTGCAGCGACAGGTGCCCTGAGTGCGACGGCAGCGACATCGGTGTCTTGAACTGCAGGTCGTCCGCGCTTGCGGTGTCCGACGGGAAGGGATGGTGCCGCGCTTCGTACGCGGCGGTCATTGTGATATCCCCGTCTCTCTACCAATTGCTTTTCAACACTAGGTGGCGCAGGCAATGCCTTGTAGCGGAAGAAGAATGAGCGCAAGCCGCTGGATAGTGGTTGCGATTCGTTATCGTTATGTGGTTGCTGGGTGAGTTGAAGAGGACTCTTACTCCTCGCTGGGGTGGGTAACGATGGTAACGCCTTTAGCGAAGATGACCCCCGGACGCGATTGTTACTTATGGCTATCGCGGGCGGCGGTGGGTTCTTGGTAAAGCGGGGGCGCCAGGGCCAGGATAGTGCTGGTATGCGAAGTGGGATGTTGCCGGTCGCGATGAGATAAGTATACAGGAACACGAAGGTCAATGTAAGCGAAGCGATAAAGGTACTCGGCGCAATGGTGATAGTAATCAGCGAGAAATTGTTATTGACGGATACCAGAGGCTGCATGGAATACATATACCTACTACGTAGGTAGGTAGGTGAATGAAGAGCAAAGTAGCCCGTTTGAACCCGAATCGGGTCGCGACTTGGCAGAGGAAACGGGAGATCGAAGTAGATGGTATGTACGTATGATAGCTATCAGTTCCAGTCTGGTCTCATTTGGTCACCCTTAAAATAACAAACAGGAATTAAAACTCCCAGGTTATATTAAAATGTACGAAGCGATAGAAAGATACGGGAGAGGTCAATTCGAGAGGGGTGGCAATGAGATAAGTCGGCGCAAAGAGGGAGTCTTGACAGGGCGAGAAGGGGAGGAGGGGGGGGGGGGTTCTGGGGGTTTCAACAGGCCCGCGCCC
>QJOA01000550.1:0-44314 GCA_004155915.1 Monosporascus sp. CRB-9-2 | reverse complement strand
TTTTTTTTTTTTTTTTTTTTGTAAAATACGACCTTACTTATTAAATATAATACTTAATATAAAACGAATAAACCGACAGCGTAAAGTTTTTATAAGGTTATCGGTTATATATTTAACGTTAATATATAAATTAATAACGTTTATAACGGTAAAGAACTAATAAAGCTATCGGATAAAGATAAATATTTCGTTTTAAAAAGTTAAGATATTTATTTTAAACCGTTTACTATATTTTGCGTACTTGGTTAATTAAAAGAAAATATATTTCGAGGTTTGTTATAAACTATTTTAAGTTTTATATAATATTATTTTATTTCGTAAAGTTATATTGTTAATATATTAGTAAAAAGTGGGAGTATAATTATAATACACCGATTAATAATTACAATTCCGTTTTAATTAGGATTATATATTTATTAAACGATAAAGCTTTGAATTTTAAATTAACGGTACGTAAATATAAAATAGGTAACGTTAAATTAAAGTTATATTCAATAGTTTCGTTTTAATAATTTTTTATAATTTATATAAGTTTGCCGATAAGTAGGTAAAAATTGTACATTAAGATATTAAGCATTATTTTTAAGGTTTTGTTATTTTTATAAAGAATATTTTTAATAAGATTTAATCAATACATTTAACCTCTGCAGGTATTTTTAGAGCCGAAGGCTTTAGCCACGACTGCGCTGCAGGCGCTGCCCTAACGTTAAAATAGAGCCTGATTTTAGTGAGGCAATATATACTGTCGATTTGAATTAAAGTGTCGCGCCATACAAGTTGGCTTAACAACATACACTTTTTTTGTATGCAACGCGTCAGAGCTTTCTGATAGCTTTAACAATTCGAATCGATTAACAACAACTCATTAAAGCTTTTACAAATAGGTAATTTCTTCGATTTACGGTGTTTTGATATAATTAAGCTTTTATCTTTTAATTATAAAATACGGCCATTATTTAACGCTGTTATACAAGGTTAATTTATTAATTATAATCGTTTAAAACAATTTTATAAACGAAAACTTTACTTAACGTTTCGATTTTAACAATTAGACGATTTAATAATATCGAACTTAGTATTATATAAGCGAAAAGTTTTTCATACGTAATATTGATTATAAATTAAACGGTATTTTACAATTATATTTTTAAGTAAGATATTTAATATTTACCTTTATTATTAATATATTAATTCATTATAATTAATATAATAAAATTTAACATTAAAATTCATTTATGATAAGAATATATATTTTAATAAAGTGTAGTAATTCTTCCTTAAATATTACAATATATTAATATTTACAGAAAATAAATTAATTACAAAAAAGTTAAAAATGAGATTATTACAAATCAACCTTAATTAACGCGGATAATATTTATATAAAACGGCGTTATATACGTTTAATATATTCGTTTTCGTTAAAGAATCCGGAATTAATTAACGTAATGATAATTAACGTTAAAATTAGACGCCAAAAAATTCTATTTTTCTTAAACAAAATTACTTAAACGTAATAATCGATATAACATATTTTTTACGTTTATAATGAATAATTTAATTAGTAACTTTGTATATTAAAAATTAATAAATTATAGAACTTCGTTAATTAATTAAACTAATACGTTATATTTTATATAAATCTTTTTTTAAAGTCACGTTTTGTATTAATAATAACTAATGTTAAATTTTATTATAAATATAAAATATATATAACGTAAAAAGGTTTAAGATTTATGGTTTAATATTTATTGTGACGGCAGCCACTAGGGTCAAACCGTGAGGCTGGCAACCGTCATATGGGGCTAACAGCTGCCACATGAACTAGCCACCTGCCGTACAGAAAATGGGGACATTCATAGATCTTTACGCGTTTTGCGATTTTGCCTTTTTTTTCTTTTTTTTTTTAGCTTAGAATCTTCGTTTATAACGCCAATTAATTAGTTATTATGTTATATTAACGCTAGCCGTAATATTATTTTAAGCTTATTCCCTTTTTCGTAACCTAACGATTAATAAATAAAGTACCATATCTTTTTTACGTCGATACGTAACGACAAAAAATAACGCGTTTCAGACCAGACTTAAAACTAAGATCTAAATTAATTAATATCAAAACTAACTATTTATTAAGAAAAACTACTTATTAGCTAATCGACGTTTAGAACGATTTAGATTAATTAAAGGTAAAATTAAAAATGCAAAAAACGAAATGCTTTTTTAAAACCTAGATTAAAATATAAAAAATATAAAATATTTTAAAAAAAAACGGGAAGAAATAACGTACCGTAAAATAAAACCAGATCTATAAAAATAAAGGGTTTATTAAATTAAGACTAAAACCATAATTACTTAAAAACCGATTTCGATAAGTAATTAATCGATAAAATAATTAACGACAATTAGAATATTTAAAGAAAATTTTAAAGATTTCGTAACGAAATCGTTCGTCTTTAAGCCAAATAAAACTATTATTCCCTTATTTTTTCCGACGACGCCAACCGCCCTTACTAAAAAAACATAATTATTAAGGTTTTCGATAATATTAATACGTTTTAACTTATTAGTATAACAACATGGCCCGTTTTCCGTAAGTTCGTAAAAAATAATTATATAAATTTTAATTATAACCGAAAAAAAAATTTATATTAACTACCTAATTGAATTTAGCGGTAATAAAACTAAATTTAATATTTAAATCCGTAAAGTCGTAAATAAGTTCGAAGTAAATAAATTAATTCTTCGGAACGAAAAAATTTACATAATGTATTTAATAGATGTTTTTTTTTAAAAAAAGGGCGAATAAGTAATTAAAATTTGTTACCGATCGATTACGCGACCTTTTTTTTTACGTAACAATAATAATTTAAGTACTGGAATTATTATATTATAACTCGAACCAAGTTTTCGTTATTAAAAAGTTTTTTTTGTATTTTCGCTTTTAAATCCGGCAAAAATTAAAATATTTACGATTTTATTTTTAAATTTAACGTTTTCGTTTAAAAAATTAAAATTACTAAAGATAAATAAAAATAGATTTTGTAAAAATATATTTTTTGAATTTTAATTTACACCTTTTCAAAAATAACCGCAATTTTAACGTTATTTATAAAAGGTTTTATAACCGTATCGTTATAACCGCTTATAATAACCAGCTTTACTTATAAAAAACATTAACAAGAACGTAAGCTTCGATTATACGATTTTAATAAACCGAAAGATAAAAACAAAAAACTTCGTTCGAATAACAATTTTGGCAAATCGAAAATTTCGGGTAATACCGGTAAATTTTTATTAGAAGCTAAGAAAAAATTTTATTAAAAAATTAGGACGTACTTTAATTATAACAAAAGGGGATATAAAATTAATAATTACCTTAATAAAAAAAGGTAGCTACGGTAGAAATAATAAAGAATTCGTTTAATTTTAACGAATAAAAAAATAATAAAACCGTTAAAAGATTTTCGATAATTTTTTTTAAATACTAACGGAAATGAGGAGCTTTAAAAAATGCAAAATTTTTATTAAAATTATGCAAATTTAAATAAAAAAATTAATTTATATATTATTATTTTTTAAAATACCGGAATAAAAAAACGATTACAAATTGGTATTATCCGGTTAAAAAAAATAATTTAATTATAAAATTACCGGAAATAACTTGCCGGCTAAATAAAAATTTAAATAATTATATTATTCGAAATTAATATATAACGTTTTTCCGATTAAACTTTTAAAATTATAAATATTAAATATAATATTTATATCGGTTTTGATTAAATAAATAAAAATTAATTTATTATTAAATTGCAAAAATAAAAATATTATTTAACCCGATAACCTTTTAACTTTAGCTAAATTTTTATTAACGATTAAACCCTTAACCCGATACCTGCTAAATAAATACGTTAACCTTAAAGTTTAAAAAAACGTTAACCGACGTAACCGCGTTATAAAAAAAGCCGATAAGTAATACTAAATTTTCCGATATTTATAAAGAAAACCCGAAAATAACTTTATATTAATACCCGTACCCATATTTATTATTTTGTTAAATATATTAAATTAAAAAAATATACCGGATATATATATTATTGAATTAATTATTTCCGTAATGAAAATCGTTAAAAATAATATAATTATTTTTTTGTTAACAAACAAGTTAAAATTTAATTTTCGTACGAAATGATAAAGCAAATTTTTATTATTTTAAAAAATTATTCTTTTTAAAAATAAAGATTCGAAAGTAATAATGTTAACCGCTTTAAAAAAGTAGAAAATATATAACGGTTAAAAAATCCCTTTTTCCGAAAATAAAAATCCGAAATACGTAAAATAAGTCCGGAAATTTTTATTAAAACTTTTCGTTGACCTGGAAAAACTTTTTTCGAAAAAGAAAGCTAACATTTTTCCAGATTTCCAACCTGGTTATAACGTAATTCTGGAATTTGGCCGGCCGATACCCACCTTTAAACCTTTTCTTTACCGGACGCTTATTTAATATTTTCCGTTAAAAAGAATAATAAATAAATTATTAAAAATAAATTTTATCGAATTATATATATAAAAAACCATTACCTTAATCCTATTTATTCCAAAACTTTATTTATTAAAATATTAATTTTATGTCGATTATTATTAAAAAAATTAATATTTAAAAAATTATTTTATTTTAATCTTTTTATTTAACGATATTATATTTAATTATCAAAACGTTAAACGTTTTACCATAATCGATATTATTTTAACGTTTTATAAATTTTTCATTATTATTAAATAAAAATATTTAATAATATTTAAAATCCGTTAAAAAAATATTTTAATAAACTGGATTTTAATTTTTATTTAAAATAAGTTTTATTTAATAATAATCGTTTATTAATATTTAATTATATAAACTTTTTAATTATTACGTATACATTTACGTTAATAACGAATTAATTTATTCCGTCCTTACAAAAAATATTAAAAATATTACCAAAAAATTATTTACTAATTATATAAAATTAATTTTTAGAAAAATATTAAAAAGTTTCGATTTAATGTTAAAAATTGAATTATTTCGGGATTATTATAAAAATAAGCGTAAATATTTTTATTAACTTAACCAGAATTAAAATAATTTAAAAATAAAAATTTAAGAATTTTAATAATTATATCATAATCCGTTTGTTTATAAAATTTTATAATTATATACGAATATTTTATTAGTATAAAATCAACAAAATTAAATTATTAAACCGTTTATTAAAAAGAAATGTTTTTTTCGTAATAAAATCCAAATAAAAATAAGCTTTCGAAAAAATAACATAATTTATTTATAAAATTTCAATTTTAATTTTTTTTCGCCCTAGCCGACCTATTAAAATAAAAATAAACGTATTCCGTAACGTAATTAAAGATATTATTTAATAATAATAAAAAAATAACGAATAAAAACCTATAAAATATTTTTCGAAAATTATAACTTTAATAAAAAAAAGCGTATTTTATTTAAAACCGAAAGTTATTCGTTGTAATGTAAACTTTTAAATATTAATACATTGAATTTTAAAAATAAAAGTGTTTTATTATTATTAATTATTAAATTTTATTATATTTTATAAGTAAACGTATTTTCTTTATACTTTAAATTTAATAAACCGATTTTTTTTTAAATTTCGATATTATCTTTTAATATGAACTTAATAAAGAAATATTGCTACGGATGCCATATAACGAACATCAGTGGATTTATATATAATTAAAGCCTCAAAGAAAAATTTAAACTTTAATTCCGTTGAAACAATGAAACTTTTTTATCCTTATTATTAATAAAATGCAGATTAAAGTACGAATTAAAAATATTTCGTCAAGTACCTATTTAATCGATTTTATTTATTACAAAAACGAATTATAAAATTTAGGTAGAATGGATAATAAATTAATAATATTTAAGAAAATAATTAACGGCCGTATTTTTTTTCGTATCGTATTTATTTACGAAATTTACGTATTGAAAATATTTACGTACTTCAATTAAAATAAAGTAATTAAAATCTTAATATAAGAATATATATAACGTTAATTTAAATAAAATATCCAATAATATATTCGGAAATATTCTAATTACCGACGGAATAAAACGTTTTAAAATAAAATCCCGGAATTCTTTTACCTTTTCCATATTTCGAATAATATTTAGAATTACGTCGTCGTCGACGGAAAAAATATGCCAAAAAACCGTTACGGTTATAATTATATATAAACGTTTATCGATAGATTTAATAAAATTATAGCAACTTTATTAAATAAAAAAATTAATATTATCGAAATTTTAGTTAACAAATATTATTAATATTTATATCGTTTTCTTAAAGTATTTATTATTTAGATTAAAAATAATATAAAAGAATTTATTTTTTAATTTTTAATTAAATTAAACCAATTTACCGGTATAAGATATCGTTACGGAAACGTTTTATATTTATAAATTAAAAGTTAAATTAACGTTTACGTTTTTATATCGATAAATATTAAAACAATTAAAATATATATATATCGGTATTAAATTTTATACATAATTTATTATAATATTTATTAATTAATATAATTCCGTTAAAAATTATATTAAATATAATAAAGACCAGAATTAAGTTAATTTAATAAATATTAATAATTATTAAATGAATTAAAACCTTTTAAACTTTTACGAGAAAAGCCGTATTAAAAATATAAAAACGTTAAAAAAAGCAAGTTAATAAAAACCATTATTTAATTAATTTTAAAATCGACGACAAAGTTTTTTTCCGTAAAAGAAATTTGTAACGTAAATACGAATTATTTATTTAAATTTGTAATAAATAAAACTTTTTAAAGTTATAAAAAAACGTAAATATAATTTCGTTTCTAATTTATTACCAAATTATGAAATAATTAACTTATTTTACGTTAATTAATTCCGTAAAGTTAACGATAATTTATTATTTTAATAAATTTAAATATTACCGTTATTTAAAAAAGTTATAATTCCGATAAAATATAATATTTCATAATTAATTTTAAAAACGCTTTAATCGTAATAAAACGGTTTTATATAAAATATCTTAAAGTATTTAAATTATCGGTTCGCTTATAAAAATAGATACGTATAACGGCTACCGATAGAATTAACGCAGATTATTCCGATAATAATAAGGCCGCGAAAATAAAAACCGGATTAATAAGGAAAAAACGGTACTTATAATTGATAAAAATTTACATATTTTTTTGGTCGTATATAAGTTTTTTAAAAAAGGTAATATAACGGTAATTATTAGGATTAAACCGTAAAGCTGGTAACCGTTATATGGGGCTCATAACTGCCACATAAACTAGCCACCTGCCATACAAAAAGTGGAGATATTTATAGATCTTTACGCATTTTGCAAATTTGCCTTTTTTTCATTTTTTCCTTCAGCTAAAATCTTCGGTTATAGCGCTAATAAACTAGCTACCATGCTATATTAACGCTGGCCGTAACATTTATTACTATATTTACCTAATTATAATTTTATTAAAACCTTTTTTAAAGATTTAAAGAAATTATATTCGCCGTTATTATAAATAACGTAATAAGATATTTACAAAGAAAATTTTTTTCATTATATTTCCAAACGAAAACGTTAAAAAAACAATAAATAATATACGTAATATTAAAGGTTACTTTAAAAAACATTTACAAATTATAATTTAATTAATTAAATAAATAACGGAAACAACGTATTAAAACGTTAATTAAAAAATACAAAAGTCCTTAAAATAACGTTGTTATTATAAAGCCCTTTAAGGGAACGTATATTAATATATCAGTATATAAGTTTAATTACTTTTTTTTTACGCATAAAGTATTTTTTAATTGTGCGGTTTATTTATTTATCTTAATTTCGTTTAAGTTGACAATTATCGGTATCGTTATATATTAATAACTATAATATAATGTTAATTTATAATAATAAAAAATCATTTTATTTAGTAAAATTAAAAATAATTGTAAAAAGCGGTTTTATTACGCTTATTTTATTAATTAACTAAGACTGCGAAAGAATTAACGGCGTTCGAAACATATATTAATAAAATAAGAGAAGTTTTATTCGAATATATTATTGGTTATAAAAACCTTTAAAATCCAATATATATTAACGTCTTTCTATATAAATTAATATGTATATAAAAATTATTTACTTTTATTTCCATTTTTTAAAATAAATAAATAAATAAAAAATAATAAATATTATTAATTTTATTAATACATATCATGAATTACTAAAAGCTATAAGAAATATATATAAATTAATAAATTTTAATAATTAATAATATTTACGGATAAAGCTACCAGTATTTTATATTATCTTTTTATAAAAAACTTATTAACTTATAAATTAATGGTTTTATTTCTATTTTTAAAAACGTTATTTAATTTTATTATACCTTTAAGGTTCGATTTTAAGGTTGATTTAGATAATATATATATATATCTTCTTTAATCTTTTTAAATTCGTATTATTTCCTCAAAAAAACTACGGATTTATCAAATAAGAATATTGCGGAAAACCTAATATAACGGCATTATTCAGCCTATAACCTAACTTTATCTAATAATAAACGTTTTAAAGATTTTCTAAAATATCTTTCGATAATTACCATCGATAAATATAAATAGTAAAAAATTTCGATACTAAAATTTAATAAATTAAGTCTAAATTAAAAGTCGTAATATCGGTAATAATTAAAGTTAATTATTATACGTACTTAATTTCGAACGATTCGTTATTAAATAGAAAGATTATATTATAAATTCATTCTTTTTAAATATATATCTTATAAAGTTTTATTAATTTTTAAACGTTTTCGTAAATAAACTTGATATATCTTTTTCGATATAATTATAAATAATAATATTATTATTATTTTCGTAATTTTTAATACGTCTTTTAGAAAAATTAAAGTTTTACTAAATAAAAGGTTTTTAATTTATTTATTTTTTAATAACTTAAAATTCATTCTTTTCATTAATTATATATTTTATAAATACTTTAACATTTTATATAATTAATTGAAAAGTTTTTAAAATATAACTTTCATATAAATAATAATAATAATTTATTCAATGGTATTTTCAAGGATTATAAAATTATAATATATTCCGTTTTCGATTTAATAACATAAAAAGTTTTAATTTTTAAACTTTTTATAATTATAACTTTTATTATATAATAATAATTACGTAAAGGGTTTATAAGATTGAATATTAATATTTATGCTTTTTATTATTTTAATTAATAATATAATAGAACATTTTATCGTTTATTTCCGTAATAATAAAATTAAAAAGGTAAAAGCTCTTTAAAAACCGTTATAATAATATTTAAAGTAAATAAATTAATATTAATAAAATTATTAACTTTAATTATTAATTACGCCGTATTATAAAATAACGATATACCTTACCGTAATTATTATAATTATCGTAATTCGGGTATTTTAAAAAGATTTCGTTCACTTAAAAAAAATTACGTATTAAGGAAAATAATCAACGTAATAACGATAACGTCTCACACAAGCTCGCAAGCCAAATAAGCTCGCGAGCCATTTTTATCAATATCTCAACTACCCAATTTCAATTATTAATTTCTTAATACCAATAACATAAAACGTCTTACAAAAGAATTTAAAATAAACTTAGCCATTTAAATTAAAAAATAAAACCAAAAGTTAAGCTTTAAAAAGTTATATTCTATATATAATATTCCCGAATTTACTTTAAAAGCCCGATATTACGGTCGATACGCCCAAGCCGATATTATCTCCTAATTACGAAAATTAATACCGACCGAAAAAGAATTTATTATCGAAGAAGTTCTTAACCTAAATACGCAAACGTTTCCTATCCGACTTTAATACGTTAAAAATATAACTAATATATTACTAACTTAACGCGTTACAAAACGGATTAAAATTAATTAAACGTTAAATTTTATTAAAATGTAAAAAAAGTTCTAAACGCGTTTAAATCGGAAAATTAATTATTAACGGGTCCTATACGAAAATCCAAAAACGCTTTAAAAATAATTCGAACTTATTCGGGTTATAATCGCAAAATACGGTATCGTAAAAAAAAATATTTATAATTTAGCAAAATTAAATTTTTAATAAAACATTTTATAATAACGGATATAATAATTATTAATACCAAAAAACGTAAAAAATTTAAATAAAGGTAATAAGGAAATAAAAAATAAATTATAATTATTAAAGTTATTAATTCCCAAAATTACGCTATACTATTATTTATTATTATAACGGGAAAAAATTATCTTAAATTTTAATACCGTAACAACTTATTATTAACAGCCGATTAAAAAATCGCATTAAATAATAATAACTAAATAATAAATAAGTTAGATTTTAAATAAATCCAGAATTTTAAATAAACATATTCGAACACGTACGAAAAATTTAAAACGTTTTTTTATCTTCGATAACTACGAAAACTATTGTTCGATAAAATTTAAAAAATATTACGTAAATAATAACATTATTACGCTTTAATGCCCACGTATTTTTCGTATTTATTTTAACCTTTTAATATATTTTGTTTTTTTATTTTAAAACGCATTTATTCGCGGTATATCGAAAACCTAATACGACGCTATTATACCTATATTACCAAAAAAGATTTTCTCGCCGGCTTCTATAACGTATTCCAAACTACCATAACGTCCGATAATATCAAATCTAAATTCGTAAAAACTAAGCTTATTCCCCTCAATCCTAATACCGTTCTTTCCAAATTAAAAGTTTTTCCAATTATATTTACGCCAACCGTTTCCCCGTTAACCTCTGCCGGTTTTATTCGTTCCCCGCCCGCAAAAATTCTTAAAAATATCAAAAAAATAACGAAACAAAAACGTTATTTACAAAAAAAGATTAAAAATTAACAAAATAATTCGTTAAAACAAAAAATAATTAAATCGATTAATTTTTTAACTAAAAATAACTTATTACTTCTGTACGAAAATATTTTTTTTCGAAAGAAAGTTACTTAATTATACGAAACGAATTATATCTTAAACAAACGTCGCAAAATCAAAAGCAAACGTTTTTTAAAAAAAGAAATACTTACTATATAAAAAAAAGATTTTTTTAACCTAAAAAAAAGGGTAATAAAAAATGCAACTAATAAAAGCTAAAAAAAATTATCGTAAAAAAGTTAAAACTAAAAAACGGAAATATAGCATTTACGGAAAGCCTGAACATAATACGCGTATTTATATAAAAGTTATAAATACGTTTAACAAAAAAGAATCCGATTAATTTAAATTAATACGATATATTATTATTAAGTTATTTAAATTTGTTATTACGAGGTGCCAAAAAACGGCTCGCGAGCTTATTTGGCTCGCGAGCTTATATAGAACGTTACCTTTTTTGAAAAAAATTAAAATAATATATAACGTTTAAAAGAAACGGAAATTTAAATAACGATATAATTTCGAAAGTTATGTTAACGTTAAAGTTACTATATAAAAAATGGCGTAAATTATTAAAAATAACTTTATAATAAAGTTTACGGCAACGTCCTATATAAGTTCGCGAGCTAAATAAGCTTGCGAGCCGTTTTTTAATATCTTATAATAATAAATTTAAATTATTTAACCATAATATATTAGGTTAATTTTAATTAATCGAATACCTTTTTGCTAATCATATTTAAAACTTCTTTTTAAACCTGCATATTATATTAAAGTTTATTACGGATATTATATTATTATTATTTTTTGACTTACCCGTAACCGACCTACGTTTAACGCGTCCAAGTTAATATTAGTTTTATTTCGTATTAAGTAAAGCCGAATGATTAAAAAAGTATTATTAACTAAATCCTTAACCTAAATATACAAATATTTTTTGTCCGGCTTTTATACGTTAAAAATATACATCGGGAAACGTATTAAAAAATGCGTTAAAATACGCGTTGCGGGATATTTCGTAAGGCGCGTCGGTATATGGCGGGACGTATAATAGGGCGTATGGCAAGGCATATCGGGCTTGATCTGGTAATAACTTAATATTTACGTATTTAAATAAACGAAATAAACGTTTTTAATTAAAGCAATACTTATTAAAAAAGAGGGGAGTTTTGGCCGGTAAAAAAGTAATAATAACAAAAGGCTGCTGGTAGCTGCTAAAGGTTATCAGTCGTATATAAGTTAAAAGGAAGAAATGATAATATAATATCCGTAATAAACTTTAATATAATATGTATATTTGAAAAAAAAAATATAAATATAGTTAGTAAAAAATATTCGATTAATTAAAATTAATTTGATATGTTATAATTAAGTAATTTGAATTTGTTGTTATAAGGTGCCAAAAAACGGCTCGCGAGCTTGTTTGGCTCGCAAGCTTGTATGGGACGTTACGTAATTAATTTTCTAACCTTTATTATTATACGACGGAAAAATTAATTCGATAAAATATTTAAATTTTTTATATCTATATTATAAAACGTGTAATAACGAAATTATACGTATTATATTTTATCGTCTTAATTATAACGAATTAACTTTAAAATTTACATTAATTACGTTCGTTATACGTATAATAATACGGATAGTATTAAGTTATTATTTTGGAAACTTTTTAATCGATTTAAATAAAAAATGAAAAATTTTCGTTTTCGGATAATTAATTAATTTATTATTAAAAACATTTTATCGTTATTTAAAAAAAAAAAATCGGGTTTAATTTTAATTATATTTTTATATATATATTTTTTAAAAATAACTTTAATTTTAACGTTTTTGCTCTCGAGATTTTTTAATTATATATATATATATATATTAAATGCGATCCTTATTCTTTTCCTTTTGTAATATATCGTTACGTAACTTTTTACTTAATAATAATTAAATTATAAGCATTATATTAACGCGTTATAAAAAGATTATTTTGAAATTTTAATATAACGCCGTCCGCCTTCGTAATTTATTTCCGACCTTTTCTTGAAGTTATTACGAAAAACGTTCGAAATAATATTTCAAATTTTTCGTTCGTAAATTCGTTAATTCGGATTATTTTTAAAAAAAATTGCGTACGGCCAAAAAGGTAAAAGGTAATTCGGTTCGGTTCGCCGGCTTTTAATAATATAAAACGGGATGTTAACGGCGGCGAACTCCGTAGAATAAAAAAGAAGGTATATACGTATTAAAATATTATAAATATTTATCGCGAATGTATCAATTAAAGCTGCAATTGGGTTAAATAGGGTTTGTCCTGTTAATTCGAAGGCTCTGGCGCGTTGCATACAAAAGAAGTGTGTGTTGCCAAGCCAACTTGTGGGGCGCGACACTCCAATTCAAATCGACAGTATGGGTGCTAGCTGACATGATCAGCCCTACTGGCTAATGACGCTCGGCATTGACGTGGCTGGCTGAAAGCTAGCACATGCCGAACCAACAGGAATCAACCAACCCCGCAGTGATCAGTCCCGCATAAGCTATGCCCTGCACGGTAGTCGTTTTGTTCTGCAAATGGTAATGGTCTATGCTCAAGGGCAGCTGAAATGTCAGGATGCCAATATTCTGTGCACATCTACCACCACACTCATTGAGCAATGACATTGCAGTCGACCGGCCATCCTCGCATCACTCCAAATGTTTTGGTGGCGAGGTTCGCGAGCTCGCTTAGCGCGGGACATCATGTCTCAAAAAGACCCTGCAACGATAGTAGGCCGGGATTGACTGAGTGACGCCCGTGCTACATCGGCAGTGGAGTGTGCAGCCCAGCAAAATCACTAGCGAATCCATAAAAGAGCACCGATTCGACGCCACAGCAAGCTCTGATATACCGATATTTACTGGCTTTGGTTAAAGCGTACAAAAAGCGCATGGCAGGCTGGATCATTTCATAGTGTCGAATCTGGGGTGAGAGTACTGACAATCGCATATTACTGGTATAAGTACCTCTGGAAAAGAGTTGGACAATAATAGTAGATAGTTCAAGATTCCCACCCGACTGCATTCGCCCTGTCATTCCGCCTAGAGCAGAGACTAGAATAGTT
This sequence comes from Monosporascus sp. CRB-9-2, assembly GCA_004155915.1. Classification (NCBI taxonomy): domain Eukaryota; kingdom Fungi; phylum Ascomycota; class Sordariomycetes; order Xylariales; genus Monosporascus; species Monosporascus sp. CRB-9-2. The sequence continues at coordinate 30,231 of QJOA01000550.1, read as the reverse complement.
GCACCAGTCTCAAGAGGACCCAGTCCAACTCAGATGGCGCAAAAGACCTTACGTCTCCCCAACGCCTCGTTCAATGATGAAGATACTGTCTACTACATGTCGGCGAAGCACCGGGGAGACATGTATCATATGCGGGCAGCAATGCAGTTGCCGGATGGAAATTTCTCACTTGTTCTTTACGAAACTGACTGGGTTAACCCCAAGAGAGCGACCCAAGACACTGAAGATTACCTGGCTCGATCAACTCGCCGCAACGAACGAACCACCTTTTTCGTTCCCTGGAAGAATGAAAAAGTTCTCGGCGTCAAAGATTTAGATGACACAGACCTGAACAACTGTTACGTGAACGGGGTAAAACTCGAACTAGATGCAGGACAATACCGATTGATGAACGTGAGAGTCATTGGCGAGGGAGACTCGACTGAACGCATCAGAGATGCCGACAAAACCACGCAAGTCCTTGAGAAAATCCGGGAGGGCATGTTTCTACTCCAGCCAACAACAAAAACCTATCTTAACGGACAACTCGAGAATGTTTTCGAAGTCAAGTGGGGTGTTCAACTCGATAAAACAAAAACCACCATTCTTGCTATGTATCGAGATACGGGACAGAACCCTGGTGGCGCCTACCCAGAGTTTGATACCGGAAATGGAATTGACGTAATTCGAACAATTGCAGGAAAAGTACTGCACGACGGTGAACCCCAGATTAGAGTCCTCTCTTCTGGAACTGAGGATGGCAACCAGAAACCTGGTATAGGGTTCTACTGGGACGCAATCCCGAAAGTGGATGCAGTAAAGGCGAATGGAGACAAAAAGGACGAGGACGTAACCAAGAGGGACATCGAGGCTTACTTTCTTTACTGGGCCTCTCAGGTAAAGCCATATTACCAGATGGCACTGGGGCTTCGGAGTGGTGCCATGGATCTGTTCACCTTCATGGGCATTCCCACCATGTCCATCGGATTGCGCAACATGGCGGGGGAGGATAGGCATGAAATGCTGGCCGGGAAAGTCTTCAAGAGGGTGAATGTTCAATACGACGTACCGCGCCATGCAGCCACTGCCTACGTCGCCCACAAGGATGCCAACAAATTTCCCGATCGCAAACTCGACCCAATGATCTATTGCCCATACTGGGATCAGAAAGCCCCCGGGGACCGGTCGACTGGTTCTGGGGCTAATTTAGTCACGAACCGGGAACCTGATCTCAAGAAGCGAATGGACAAAGAAAATAGTAGGAAGAATAAGAAACGGGACGAAATCGACAAGATAAAAGCGGAAATGAATACACTGAGGAAAAAAAAGCTTGCTAATTTCTCGGTCTTTGACTCATACGTCCTTGAGGTTGGCCTGAAGGTTGCTTGGCAGAAATACGCTGGCGGGCCCACGCTCGTATTCAGCACCAAGGGGGACTTCCCTGATGTCATAACCACGCATGTTGCAAGGTTCTGCTATCGAGAAGATGAGGCGACTGACCCAAAAAATAACATGTTGTCCAGGAAAGACGGCGACTTGCTCCCTATCAATGTCATGCAGAGTGAGCTCAGTGTCGCCGAAAAGACGCTCCGATTGACAACAGACCTGTTTATCAAGTTCTACCGGAAACCGTTCGATGACGACTGGAAGGAGATTGAAGGTAGTTGATAGTTTTCAATTAATAGCTTATGAATGTTTAAGAAGACGATGGTATTTTGTTTCTTCGTTGGACGGTCTTTAAATGACTGAACTTTTTTCCAGTCCTACAAGTTGATTCTGATGGTGTCATCTGTGATATGCATACTACAACGTCTCTCAAACTTGGCGAGACCAAGCTCTTCCCCTACTATCTCTCATCATTTGTATGTATGCTAGATATTGTAATTAGTAACAGATAGCGGTATAATTGTTTGGGTCACAATCAGGGTTCACGGTCTCCTTGCAAGTCTGTGTATCCCAGAGCCGTCGTAGTGAATGCCAATATTTCACACTTCAGTTAGACCAGAGTTACAACATAAATACGTTTTTGAAGAATCATCATCAATTGAGAACAATTAATTCGAAACCTGCAGTTGATCGCCCTAAGCCGGCTCCACATCGTCATTCTTCAGCCTCGCGTTAAACGAACCATACTTGACCGTATCCCCTTGATGAGCCCTATACGTTGCCTCCGTCTGCAGCGCCACGTTGGTAATGTTACTCTCTCTCGGGCTGTCCCGCGTAAACTTGTTCACTTGTGCCAAGCAAAGTAAAAAGCTCAGATCCTGGACCTTTGTGATCTTGATAAGCTTGGTTGAGCTCCGCGGTAGGATTCTCAACACAAGGTAGTTTATGCCTCCTCTCTTATCCATTGCTGACACCACGTTGAATCGCAGATTGCTCAGCATTCTTGGTCCTGGGCCGTTGTAATTTTGCATCAGCCTGTGATCCTCCGGTTTCACGGGGCCCAGAGCTATGCGGATGTCCAGTTCCGCTAGCTGGTAGTCGCTATTTTCGTTGTCTTCAACGTGAATGCTGAAGATGAGGTCTTGAGGGAGGTTTTCACCCGTTGTTTCAACTTGATTTTTATCATTTGCCTGAGAGTACACCATGCAATTATACTTGGGTGCGGTGGCCGTACCACCACCACCTGGGCTCTCCCTTGCCCTGGAAACAGTAGGTGGTGAAGAGGGCAGCCTTGGGGCCAGGGGTGGAATGGCACGGACATGGGGAGCGAGGTTTGTCTGAGAAACATGTGGTTCAACTCTGTAATCCTCATGACGACCAAGCTGAGAGGGTATGGAAGTGTCTTCTGCGGTCATGCTGGCCGTGGTATCGCCGTCATCCTCGCCTTCATCCTCGTCTGGCGGGACAAGTGGCGTGATTCTTGACGGCACAGTGGAAATTAATGTGCGAGGAGCCTTTGGTGCAGAAGAATCTTCGGTTCTTGGAGACATGTTCGTGGAGAGCGATGACGCTCCTTGAAGCTTGACTGTGAGACTATAGATGGGATCAGTCAACTGCATAGCCAGCAGTGCTGAATTGGGCGTATCGTCATCAAAGGGCTTCTGATGGCCTTTATTCACTTCATCATCTGACCACTGGCGTAGCAGACTAAGCTGTTGCTCCGCAAAGAATGGAAGACGCAGCAGGCGAACATCATCAGTTCCAGACTCGGCCTCCGTGCTCCAGACAAACCAATTGTTCGGGTCTGTCGGCTTCATTTTTATCCCAGGCTTAAGGGCTTCGTGACGATCGGCATCCTTTTCTCTTTCCTCCTGCGAGATGGTGTATTGTTTCCGTATATCGATGTCAATTTCATCCTGGGTCAACTTCCAAGCAGCAGCGAATCTCTGCTGGTGAGGCGGCTGGGTGAACACCAGGGACTTGAACTCAGGTAGTCCTGGCTGGCGATCTGCTAGGCCCATCATGACACCGTCTGTGACAATCTCATGTCGAAGGAGCGGCGCCTGACAGATAGGGGGGTCAGACTCGATTTCGACCTTGAGATCTGGGAACATGGAGACGAGGTCAGATCGCAGGTAAAAGCCATAGCGTGGGACCTGAGGAGTGTACTCTGGGTGGTGTTCTGGGTAGTGAGTCAAGTATGCGTTAATGGCGTACTTGATAGCGACTCTGTCTCTGTCCTCTCCCGAGTGATTGGCGAGGCTGAGCGCACCGTCCACCAGTGCGTCGACCCAGCTAGGATCGATATAGAAGAAACGCAAACTCTCAGGTGGGAGGTGAGAGGGATCACTGATCATGTAGTGTGCTGGCACCCCTGAGAGAAACATGCGATCCATAACGAAGGCCAATACAATCATCCAGTCTGTCGACTTTGGTGTATTTGTCTCGTCATAGATACTCTCATCCGTAGCTTTTCCGAGATCCAGAGCAGCTTCGATGGCTCTTTCCAGGTACTCGTCTTTGATCTTACTAGAATTATAGTGCAGCAAGGGATATTCGCGCCGGCTTAGCCGTGGCCGCTGCCAACGCTTCCTGGGGGGGCCAATCCGGAAGTCTGGTGATGACACATGGCCAGGATCCCCGACGTGGAGACCATCTAGGTATTCAATGGTCTGCTTGAGGTCACTCAGCACGTCCGCTCGACTGCGGTAACTCTCTTGGCTACCAGTTGAGCGCACAGCATCTATCTTTGTCTCTTTCATGGCCCGAGTATGGATCGCAGCCCGCAGCCGGTACAAAGCAGCACAAAACGCCTCGTTTCCAAGAGCCAACGTCCGTCCGAGATTCCATGCGGAGGAATAGCTAATGTCCATTATACCAACCTCGCGGTCGAGGATTTGCAGGTCTTGCCCCGAGTTGGAGCAGGCTTTGGCCACATCTTCCGATAGCTTCAAGACCGTTGGCCCCACGACCGTAGGCGTCAAGGGCCCTCGGTACAAAGCGACTGTCTGCTCGCCGGTCTGCGTCTTGTATTTGACCAATGAGTAACCATCACGGAGACGGGCAGCTATTCGCCGTTGGACTTTCCCGCCCTTGTCCAGGGAGGTTGTAACACTATCTGAAGGTCGGAGAACGTTGAGCGTCTTGCCAATGTTGTCAAACGCTTCATGCACGTTGAGCATTCCTGGAGGCATGACCGTATAGCTCCAGCTGTGGAGAGAACATAGCGCCACGTAATCTTTAGTGGGAAAGCTGCCCATTCCTTCTACACCCTCGATAGAGACTAGGTGAACAAACACGGATACAGGCGCTTTGTTGTCGAGTGGCCCGGACCGACTGCCGACAACGATTGAGAAGATGCCAATCTCTTCAACACCAGCAACAGCCATGCCCGCCGTGTTAATCTCACGGACATGTGAAAGATACTGGTAACGGGTTGTTTCAGGGCCACCTGAGTCTTGTCTCTTGTTTTTGTCATCAAACTTTGAGAACAGGTTCTTGAACAGATCTGGTTTCAAAAAGATGAATTCGCCCTCAGCATCATTTACGTGCAAGCCCATATCGTCAGTAATGGGGTTGGCCACGTTGGGGATGCCCCGTAACTCGCCGACTGACATTTTGACGGTAAACGTGCCTGTCTGCTTGTAGCTCTTCCCACCAAGAGCATTCTCTGGGAGCTTCAACTCTTCGTTGGTAAAGCTGAAGAGGGCTAGCCATGGCACTTTGTTGCGATCATCTGCGTGTCCGTCTTTCTCTGAGGCAGGACTGCCCATCCTTTCCCATGGCAGATGAGGATCGCTGAGGACAACATGAGGGAGGATGCGGTGATCATCTGGGTATCCATGAGGAGGGTACACGGAGTACACAGAGCCAGCAGGCAGTGAGAATTGAGGTGCGTCGACGAAGAAATCCTGCTCGGAGACGAGGCGCAACGGCTTGTTATCCGCGTCTTTCAGCGGGGGTACCGTCGGCGCCGCGATTGTCTGTGTGACTGTGATCTCATGTTCCTCTCCGGCCTCAAGGCTAGGAGCCCAGTAGGAGTTGAGCTTCTCCTGACCCGGGTTCAAGTGCGGTATACTCGCGTCTTCAACCGCCAAGATCCCGCGGGAGACTTTGTGCAGCACAGCACTACGTCGAGCATGTCTGATAGTGAGATGCCGAGGCGAATTGATCGCTTTGCTTTTGCCACGAGTGAAGATGGCCATGGCTTAAGCAGTTTGTAAATTCTTGAGGCTAGAATAACATCCAAGACTGACCAAACAAGCATGCCAACCTAGAGTAGACCCATTCTCGCATCCGTCTAGGAGCTTGCCCAGACAAAAGACTACCGCTCCAAGCCCTGATAACTGAATACTCACGATTAGCCTGGATGGGGTGCGAGTTGCTTCTAAAGAGGTCAACAAGTGATCAATTCACACCTCTCCCCGCTCTGAACGTGCATCGCAGAGGATGTCGATAGTTTGCAACGGCAGTTGTGTCGTGCAACGCCCCCATGCTTGCTGTCAATACAGCGCGTCTACTGCATACAGAACGGGTAAGGATCATACCCTGGGCACAGCTGGAACGTGCTTACTGTAGATTCGAATTGGAGTCTCGCGCCCACAAGTTGGCTTGGCAACACACAACTTTTTCTGCGACGTATTCGCTCAATAGCTTGTTAGCATATATATTAATACCTTAGCGCACGAAGCAGGTACGAAAATGCGGGTAAGATCAAAATGTAGGGTTCGGCGAGAACGTTATTTTGATATATTATACATATTTAAAGTATAAAGCGTATAAAGTTATTAATAAAAAACCTTTTTAAAGATTTAAAATAATAATCGTTATAAAAAAGTATTAAAAATATTAAAAAGATTTTGAAATCGTTATAAATTTTGTATTATAATAAATCGTCGAATATGTTATACTTTTAAGCCGTATATCTTAACGCGTATAAAAGCTAGTAACTTATAATTAGGTCGACGTTATAACTATTATCGAGGAAAATATGTTGATATCGTATACCGCTTTATAACTACTAAATCCGTTCTGATATACCTAAATATATAAATATATCTTATAATTTAACTTCGTTTAAAGTAAAACTTAAACGTTAATATAGTAGTTACAAAGCCGTTTACGGTATTAAAATGTACTCTTCGACAAGCGCTATAAAGTTAACCTAATATAGGGTGATAGCCTTTATACGCGTTAAGATATACGACTTAAAAGTATAATATATTTAACGGTTTATTATAATGTGAAATTTACAGCGATTTTTAAATTATTGTTAGCATTTTTGGCATCTCCTTATAACAATTATTATTTTTATTTTTTAAAAAGGTGTTTTCTAATAACTTTATACGCTTTATACTTTAAATATATATAATATATCAAAGTAACGCTTTCGTCAAGCCCTATATTCGGATCCTACCTAGATTTTCGTATCTGCTTCGCGCGTTAAGGTATTGATATATATGCTTACAAGCTATTAAGCGAATACGTCGCAAAAAAAAGTTGTGTGTTGCCAAGCCAACTTGTAAGGCGCGACACTCTACTCCCATTTCGAATCAAAGTGTTCTAGCCCCGCCAAACTTTTAAATTACATACCTTTTTTTATATGCGCCCTTTTATAATACGTGTCGACCTTCGATAATAACTTAATAATAACGGGCTAAAGCTTTTCTAATAAACGATTCGTTTAATATATAATATTTTAAAATCGTTAAAGTACTATTTAGCCCTCATCCGAAAGTTAAATTGTTACAGTACAAGAATAGGGGTTCCTGTCCTTGGAGAAACCTGCCCTTAGGGCCTGGTGCGGGCCCTGTACGGCTGATTTTCGGATCAGAGAAGGCTTGGCTTTTCTAGCCAAGATTAAGGTGATTTAAGTAATTTAAATAATCTGGACTAGATTATAGAAATTATATAGATTTACGATATATTTATTTAAATAAATATAAATATATAACGAACGGATTTTTATATAAATAGTATTTATTTAATTTTGGTTTTTAATTATTAATTTAAACTTTAAATTGAAAATATCGCTTTTAAATTAAAACAAATTCGTCAATTTTTTAACGGATAGATTTTAAATCATTTATTATATCATTATTACTTACAAATTAAAATTTTATTTCGGATATTATTTATATCTTTAAGTAAATGTATAATAAATCCGTTATATTTTAATAGATTTTTAATTAATAATCGACGAAAAATTTAAAACTTAATTAAGTATAAACCTTTTTAAATTTATTAAAAATGATATTATAAAATAATATTTAAAAAATAAATAACATAATGTCTTATACTACTGAGCGTAATATGCTAATAAGCGCAACACATTTTGAAACTTTGTAATAATAAATTTAAATAAAATAATATTAATATATCGTATTAATTTAAATTAATTACAAATTTTTTTTGCTACACGTATTTATAAGTTTTATATAAATACGCGTATTGTATTTAGACTTGCCGTAAACACTATATTTTCGTTTTCTAGTTTTAACTTTTTCATAACGACCTTTTCTAGTTGGTGTTAATTACAATTCTTTATTATTCCTTTTTTTAAGTTCAAAAACTTTATTTTTTTTATATAATAAATTTTTCTAAAACAGTTTATTTTTAATTTTATAACGTTTGCTTAAGATATGCTTCGTTTTACGTAGTTAAGTAGATTTTTCCTATAAAAGAATATTTTCGTATAAAAATAATAAATTATTTTTATTAACGAATTACTTTAATAATTTTTAATTTTCTTTTTATAAATAACGTTTGTATTTTATTATTTTTTTGGATATTTTTAAGGGTTTTGGTAAACAAGAAATAAATAAAACCGGCAAAGATTAACGTGGAAAGGGTTAACGTAAATATAATTAAAAGAACTTTGAATTCGGAAAGAACGTTATTAAAATCAAATAAAATAAAATGAATTTTTATAAATCCACATTTAATATTTCCGGAAATTATAGTAATTTAAAACGCGTTATAAAAGCCGGCAAAAAAATTCATTTTTAACAATATGAGTATAATAATATCGTATTAGGTTTTTAATATACAATAAATAAACGCGTTTTAAAAAAGAAACTTAAGATACGTAAAAAGGTTAAAACAGATACGAAAAATGCGTAAATATATAAAATGTAATAATATCGTAATTCGCGTAATATTTTTCGAATTTTATCGAATGGTAACTTTCGTAACCGTCGAAAATAAAAAAATGTTTTAAATTTTTCGTACGCGTTCGAATATATTTATTAAAATACTGAATTTATTTTAAATTTAATTTATTTATTATTTAATTATTATTATTTAATACGATTTTTTAATTAGTTGCTAATAATACATTACTACGGTACAAAAAGTTTCAGTGAATTTTTTTATTATAATAATAAATAACGGTATAACTTAATTTTAAAAATTAATAACATAAATAATTATAATTCTTTTTAAATTTCTTTTTATGTTTATTTAAATTTTTTACGTTTTTCGATATTAATAATGATTATACTTATTATTATAAAAAACCTTATTAAAAATTCAGTTTTGTCGAAGTTATAAAAATAACTTTTTTATAATACCGGATTTTATAATAATAATCCGAATAAGTTCGAATTATTTACGAATTATTTTTAAACTTTCGGATAAAAATCATTAATAATTAATTTTTCCATTTAAACGCGTTTGGAATTTCTTTTGCCGTTTAATAAATTTCGACGTTTAATTATTTTCAATACGTTTTATAATACGTTAAATAAATAATAAATTTGTTATATTTTTAATATGTTAAAGCCGGATAAAAAACGTTTACGTATTTAAATTAAAAATTCGGTCGATAATCGATTTTTTTTCGGTTAGCGTTAATTTTTGTAAAGAAGAAGTAATATCGGTTTGGGCGCGTTTATCGATAAAACGGTATATTAAGGTAAAAAATAAGATTTTATAAATAAAATTAAGTTTTCTATAATTAAGTTTCGGGTTTCGTTTTTCAGCCTAGATAGCTACGTTCATTTTCGCTTTTTTTGTAAGGCGTTTTATAATATTGGCGTTAAAGAATGGACGATTAAAGATAGGTAATTGGGATAGCTAAAAAAGTGTTACGTTTATTGGTGTGTTACGTTTATTGGTCTGTTACGTTTATTGATGTGTTACGTTTATTGGTGTGTTACGTTTATTGGTGTGTTACGTTTATTGATGTGTTACGTTTATTGGTGTGTTACGTTTATTGGTGTATTACGTTTATTAGTGTGTTACGTTTATTGGTGTGTTACGTTTATTGGTGTGGTACGTTATTCGATTTTATTTATTAACCGGTAAAAGGATTAATAATTTAATTAAATAATTTACTTTTTATTAAAAAGTTTTTTAATTAATCTAAAATTAGAAAATTCTTATTAAAAAGGGATATTATTCGAAATTTTACCAGATTTATTATATAAACCCCGAAAAAGTGTCATATAATCAGATCAATTGCTAGCTCTACTGAGCCACGAGCCCCTTGTCGGGTCGTATCAGCGGACTGTTGCTGCATACGTTCTTATCAGGATTTATGGGGTCCTGTCCTAGCCCTGTCTGGCTATAGAGGGCTGTATTCTTAAAATAAATTCGTTATGAATTTAAAAATAAACTTTTTGTTTATCGGTAATTAAATTTATAAAATTCGTTACATTAAAAGGATTTCTAATTATCGACTAATTAAAATATTATTTCGGTATTATATTTACGTTTTAAAAGAAATTTTAAATCCGTAAATTTTTGGAATTTATTAAATTATATATCGTTACTTTTAAAATCGCTTAATTTTTAAACGTTTAAATTATTAATTCGTTTTCGAAACTTAGTATTTGAAAATATTTAACTTTTACAAATATTATATATTACATATAAAATAATTGAAATTAATATTATCGGTTAAGATAATTATAAATTTAATAAAATAAATATATTATTTATAACGTTCCATATCACCTTATCGGATGCCCCACTTTACCGGATAACTTTTAATTCATTCCAATTACTTAACTTTAATTATCCGTTTTTTAATGTTAATAATATGAAACGACTTACAAAAAATTTATAAATAAATCTAATTATTTAGGTTAAAAAACAAAACTTGAAATTTAATTATACACTATTTAATTTTATATATAAAGTACCTTAAGTTACCTTCAATAAATAAAATCGCAATAAACTTTTCCGGGCCGATATTATCTTAAATTTACGAAAGTTAAAACAGACCGAGAAAAAATTAATTATCGACCAAATCCTTAATTTAAATACAGAAATATTTTTTAATTGGTTTTAATATATTAAAAATATAGTTAATATATTATTAGCCTAACGCGTTACGGATTACGTCGGAATTAATGAGGCGGTAAAATTTATAAAACGATAAGAAAGATTTTAAATATATTTAAATCGGAAAATCGATTATTAACAGATTTTATACGAAAATCTAAAAATATTTCGTAAATAATTTAGGTTTATTCGGATTATAAATACAAAATATGGCATTATAAAAAAAATATTTATAATTTCGACGAAATTAAATTTTTAATAAGACTTTTTATAGCAACAAATATAATAATTATTAATACCAAAAAACGTAGAAAGTTTAAATAAGCGCAATAAGAAAATAAAAATTAAATTATAATTATTTAAGTTATTAATTTTAAAATTAGATTATGCCGTTATTTGTTATTCTAATAAAACAATTTACCTTAAGTTTTAGTACCGGAATAATTTATTATTAATAACCGATTAAAAAAATACATTAAATAATAATAATTAAATAATAAATAAATGAAGTTTAAAAATAAATTTAGCATTTCAATAAATATATTCGGATACGTACGAAAAGTTTAAAACGTTTTCTTATTTTTAACGGTTATAAAAATTACTATTCGATAAAATTTAAAATATATTATACTAATAATAATATTATTACGATTTAATATCCGCATATTTTTTGTATTGGCTTTAACCTTTTAACGTAACGTCCCATATATATGAACGAGAAATACATATAAGCGAACCACTTTTTTAGCTATTTTAACAACATATCTTTAAATGCTTATTTTTCAATAACCATAATATGGAGCGCCTTATAAAAAAGCAAGAATAAATTTAGCCATTTAAGCTAAAAAATAAAACTCGAAACTTAATTATAAAAAGCTTAGTTCTGCCTATAAAGTTCTATATTTTACTTTAGTATACCGTTTTACCGGTAAATATATCCAAGCCGATATTATTTTTCCTTAATAAAAATCAACGCCGACCGAAAAAAAAATCGATTATCGACCAAATCCTTAGTTTAAATATATAAACGTTTCCTCTCCGGCTTTAATATATTAAAGACATAATTAATATATTATTAACTTAACATAATATAAAACGCGTTAAAATTAATTAAGTATTAAACTTTGTTAAAGGGTAAAAAAAAATTTAAACGCGTTTAAATCGAAAAATTAATTATTAACGGATTTTATTCGAAAATTTAAAAGTATTTTGCAAATAATTTAAACATATTAGAATTATAATCGTAAAATATAATATTATAAAAAAATATTTATAAGTTTAACGAAATTAAATTTTTAATAAAACTTTTTATAATAACCGGCATAATAATTATTAATACCGAAAAATATAAAAGATTTAAATAAACGTAACAAGGAAATAAAAAATAAGTTACAGTTATTTAAGTTATTACTTTTTAACGTTAAAATTAGACCGCTATTTATTTTTATAGTAAGAAAAAATTATTTTAAATTTTAATACCGTAATATCTTATTATTAATAACCGATTAAAAACTTATATTAAATAATAATAATTAAATAATAAATAAATTAAATTTCGAATAAATTAAACATTTTAATAAATATATTTAAATACGTACAAAAAGTGCGAAACGTTTTTTTCTCTTCGACGGCTACGAAAGTTACTATTCGATAAAATTCGAAAAATATTACGTTAATAATGACATTATTATATTTTGTATACCCGCATATTTTTCGTATCGGTTTTAACTTTTTAATATATTTTATTTCTTTATTTTGAAACGTATTTATTTGCAGTATATCAAAAATCTAATACGATATTATTATATTTATATTATCAAAGAAAAAAATTTCGCCGGCTTTTATAACGCATTTTAAACTGCTATAACATTTGATAACATTAAATCTGGATTTACAAAAACTGGACTTATTTCATTCGATCCTAATAACGTTTTTTCCGAATTAAAGGTTCTTCCAATTATATCTACGCCAACCATTTCCTTGCTAACGTTCGCCGGTTCTATTTGACCCCTTGCAAAACTCTTTAAAAATATCCGTAAAGTAATAGAATAAGGACGATATTTAAAAAAAAAAGTTTAAAAATTATCAGGGTAACTTGCTAACAGAAATACTTAAATTAGCTAATTTATAACAAAAAGTTACATATTATTATTATATAAAGCCGTTTTTTTGCAGAAAGAAAACGTTTAATTATACGAAACGAATTACATTTTAAACAAACGTTTTTAAAAAGAAAAAACATTTACTATACAAAAGGGACAAACTTTTCTGTTCCAAAAAAAAAGGGGGTAGTAAAAAATGCAGCCAACAGCAGCTGGAAAAGGATCGTCGCAAGAAGGTTAAAACCAAGGAACGGAAATATAGCGTCTACGGCAAGCCCGGATATAATGCACGTACTTGTAAAGAAGTTATAGATATATCTAGCTAAGAAAAATCCCATTAATCTAAATTAATGCAATATATTATTGTTAAGTTATTTGAATTTGTTGTTGCGAAGTGCTAAAAAGTGGTTCGCTTATATGTGTTTCTCGTTTATATGTATAGAACGTTATTTTATTTTATTATTTTAAAACGTATTTATATACAGTATATCGAAGATTTAATATAACGTTATTATATTTATATTACTAAGGAAAAACTTTTTGCCGGCTTTTATAATACGTTTTAAACTGTTATAACGTTTAATAATATTTAATTTAAATTTATAAGATTAATTTTATTTTATTCAATTTGAAAACCGTTTTTTTAAATTAAAGGCTTTTCTAGTTATATTTATACCGACCGTTTTTTATTAACTTTTGCCGGTTTTATTTTACCTTTCGTAAAAACCTTTAAGAATATTTATAAAATAATAAAATAAGAACAACATTTAAAACAAGGATTAAAAATTATTAAAGTAGCTCGTTAATAAAAATATTTAAATCGGTTAATTTTATAATAAAAGGTTATATATTGCTATTATATAAAACTACTTTCTTTCGGAAAACAACGTTTAATTATACGAAACGAATTATATATTAAATAAACGTTACAGAATTAAAAATAAACGTTTTTAAAAAGAAAGAATATTTATTATATATAAAAGATAAGGTTTTTTGGCCTAAAAAAAGGGGGTGGTAAAAAATATAAATAATAACAGCTAGAGAAGGTTATTATAGGAAGGTTAAAACTAAAAAACGAAAATGTAATATTTGCGGCAAGCCTGGGCATAATGCGTATATTTATAACGAAGTTATAAATACGTTAAGTAAAAAAGAATCCGATTAATTTAAATTAATGCGATATATCATTATTAAGTTATTTGAATTTCTTGCTGCGGAATGTTAAAAACCACCCGGTAAGGTGGTGTCAGCTAGCAGGGGGTGCGCTAGCACCCCATATACGGAAAGGCTCCCTCTGAACGGACCATGTACATCACCTGACTAGACTACATTAAAGTGGCGGTGTGCGCTCTAAGAGCACCTGCAATTAGTTAAGTAATACAACATATAATTGATGTTCCCTATATCTGATAATTAAGAGTCTCATTCGCTTAATTCGTGTTATTATCTATTAACTAACTGTTGCTGAGACGATATAAGCTGTATATCAGTAGCAATTATTTATATACTTTAATAGCTATAATGCCGACCGTACCGATAACATCCGTAGTTATTTATAATAGTTTTTAGGATTAGGATAAATTTAAAAAAAAATTTTAAGGTTAAATTTAAGGAATATAATTTATAAAATTATATCGACCTTAATTAAAACTTTTTATAACTTATTTAACTTACGCCGCTCGATATATTCTTTTTTTTAAAAAAATAAATTTGTTAATTGACGTAAGTAATTAATTTATTTTTCGAAAAAATTATTTAAATTAAAAAAATTAATTAAATAAGTTATCCGATAAATATTTTCGGAATAACGACCGAAGATAATAAATTTATATTTAAATTTTTATAACTTTTTTTTATTAAAATTAAAAATATAAAGTTTTTCGAAAAGATTATAACAAACTTATAATATAAGTTTTAAATACCGTTTTTTATCCATTAAATAAATTTGCTTAAAATTAAATAATGATTTTAAGAAATAATACGTTAAATTATAATAAGTTAAAAAAGTTTATAATAATTAATTATTTATAAATATTAAACGCGAACATAAAAAATAATTAAAATAAATTTCGAAAAAACGTATAATTATAAGATATGGTTGCTAAAGGGCGGTAGGTTACTTATAATATTATATATTATAATTTATAAAAACCTCAAAAAATTAAAGAAGTTTTTTAACTTTAAAGATATTATTCGATCGCTTTTACAGCCCGTATAAAAATGTCTAAAATATCGTTAAAGATAAAAAGGTATCGGAGTAAAAAATAAGGACGATAACGTTATTTCGGAAACGCGAATTTATTTTATTAAATATTTATAATAATATCTTTAAAATATATATAACGTAATAAAAAAATTTATTTAAAAAAGTATTATATAAATTAAGAAAAAAAGATTTATTATAAGAAAAAAATTTTATTAAAATATTTAAAAATTTAAATTTTAACCTTATTTGTTATAACCCAGGAACTTGGCCCATTGCCAAACGGTCGGAGGATGTGTAGATATCTCCGATAAAGGGTCTTAGCTTACGTAACCGGTTTGATAAATTTAGTAAAAAAAAAGGGGCTTGGCGTTTCGAACCAGTCGAGCAAAAAAAGTAACTCGACGGGCTTAACGGGCTCGACGAGACTTGACCATTATGGATAAATCGAGCCAGTTCGAATATATCGAGCTAAAACAAATATATATACGTTTATTATTTTTATAGCTTAAATAATACCAGTTTGTAATAATAATTAATTACCCAGATTACCTACGGTTATTTGTTATTACTAAACGTAATTATCCCTTTATTATTTAAATTCCTACGATATTACTATTAACATAAACCGTATAACTAGGTTTAATAATTGGTTAAGCTTATAACCGTTATACGTTATAAGCTTTTATTTAATAATACCGTTAAACTTTGAATAATACTTAATACTGTTACCATATCGATTAATACCGCGGATAACGTTACCTAATAATTCCAGAAAAAAAGTTACTTAATTTAAGGATAAGATTAAATAATTTAAAAATTGACTTAAGGCCGAAATACCGATTATAACGATTACCAAAATTAAAGCTAAAAAGCCCGAACTTTACGATAAAAAAGAAAACGTTTAAATATTTCTTACCTAGGCTAAAACGTATTTTCGGTTCCTAAAATTAAAAATTCCGCCAGATTAAATTTTTGCTATAATAGCTTACCTTACTAAAAACGCCGTAAATTAATTTAAGCCTATTATACGAAACTACCTGTTAGTTAAAAAGTCCGATAAAAAAAAATTACCAGGAAAGTTTTTAAATATTATGTTAATTTCGAAAATAAGTTTCGAAATAACTTTATTAATCCGGATAAAAAACAAAACGTAGCCCAAAATTTTTTTTACTTACGACAAAAAAAACCAATATTTAAGTATGCTATAATATTCAAAAGTTTAGTTGCTAAAGCCGGATACGAAAATAACGAAAATAATACTATAATCGATATATTTTATAAGGAATTAAAAAACGACGTTAAAGACGAATTAATTAAGGAAAACCGGACCATAAACCTTAATAAGTATATCGCCGAGGCCGTAAAAATCGACAATCGATAGTTTAAAAAACGACAAAAAAAAAAGAATATTTTATTCCGAAGCTAGGTTACTTTAAAACTAACCAAAAAAAAAAAACGCGATTTGCTTTTAACCTTTTACGGAACTTACCCAGAACTTATAAAGTTAAAAACCATTTAGTTTAAAAGGGGCTTAGTTACCTGTTATAATTACGGAAAATAAGGATATATTATACGGTAATATAAAAACCAGAAATAATTACGATAATAAATTTTAGCTTCCGAAGGCTAGTACCGGAAAGAAACTAGTAACAAAAAGACGATTAATATAATTCGTATCCGAAATAATTATAGCCCTTTACTAAAGATACGACAAAGGTTAAAGGAAGCTAAAAAGCTATCCTAAACAGTAATTAAAAAGGCTGTTTTTACCAAGCCTACCTTTATAAAATGGCTTTAAAAGCATAAAGAATAAAAGGAACTTAAAAAATACAGTTTACCTTCTTAATTATAACGATAACAAAAAAAAACGATTAGGTAATATTTAACGCTTAAATTAAGGAATACCGAAAATAAAACGAAAACTTATACCCAGAAAAGCCCGATCGGTACGGAAAGCTTTATGCCGTTAACTGCAAACGATACTAATACGAAATATACGAAAACCATAAGGAATATATCGTACGACGGATCATGCAAATATAATAATAAGGTTTTAATTTTAATAATTAAATAGGCGACGACCCGAAAAACCAAAAATAATACCGATACCTACGAAAAATAATAACCTAGGACAAGATTAACTAACTAGCAGCATTTAAAAATTAGCTAAAAAAAAGAATTACCCTGCAAAAAACCCCTTTTATTACCATAATTAATACGATTACCAAACGCAAAAAAAGTTAATCTAAAGGATAATAAAAAAATATTATTAGAAAATAATTACGGACTTACAATTTTAATTAACGTTTACCGAAAACCTAATAAAGCGACGCGCCTTTTAGGAAAAAATTTAATTATTCTTTTTTTACGGAAACGAAATCTTAAAACTAAAATATACCATTAAAAAGACCTTCCAAAAACAAATTACCTATTTAGAAGCTACGTTACGCCGACAAAACAAATACCTATAATAATTATAAAAATTAAACGAATAATTTTTAAAACGAATTACCAAATTCGAAAATAGCCCAAAAAATTAACGCTATCTATAAAAAAGCTTTAAGTTAACAGAAAAAATAAAAGTAAACAATAACATTTTAAAAAGGTTTTATACGTAATAAAAACGGCAGGAAAAGAACTAATTACAATATAAGTACGAATTAAGAAAAAATGGTATACCGTAATAGTAAATTACGGAACCATATAAGGAAACTATATCGCCCCAAAAATAATAAATAAATTATAATTATTATAATAAAATAAGGAAAATTTTTACGAAGTCGAAAATACCGAAAGTTAGATATTTAATTACGATAACGGATGGATTAAACGCGAAATTAATTACCTTAAAACTTTCGTCGAAAAAAAAAGATAAACTATTAATTTCGATATTATCTTAATAAAAGATTACGACATAATTTTCGGGTTACTATAATTAAAGTAATATCATCTAGTTATCGATTAAAAAATTAATTAAGTAAATTTTGTTTTATTTTTTACCGATACGTAAAACGACGAAAAGTTTTAATATTCGATTAGTAAGGTTAACAAATATAGGTATAAGGATATAATAAAAACCTTATTACTTAAAAAGATAAAATACGTAACAAGTAAAAGGTATACCAGAAAAATACGGTGCATTATTATAAACTTTAAAGTACGATTTCGGTAAATAAATAACGACTTATTATTAAAGTTTAAAAAATTACCAAAATAAATAGTTAAAGTATTACCAGAATACTATAGGTATAAGCGATTATTTTAAGAAAAACTTGAAATAAAATTGTTATTTTATAGCGAATAGGATTACGAAATAGTTTTTAAAGATAATAAAATAATTATTTTTTACTTTATTTACAACCTAAATTAAATAAAATTAAAGGTATTACGTAATTACTTTGAAGATAAGCTAAAAAAAGGCCATATATGACGTTTTAAATTATTAGCAAAATATTTAATATTTTTCGTATCAAAAAAAAATGGAAAATTACGATTTGTTATTAATTATAAATAGCTTAACGACATTATTATTAAAAATAAAACCTTATTATTATTAATTACCGAAATAAAGGATTACTTATACGGAATTTAATAATTTATATCTTTAAACTTAAAAGAAAGGTACAACCAAATACGAATTAAGCTAGGTAATGAATAAAAAATAATTTTCAAAATTAAATACGGATTTTTCGAATACTTTATTATACCTTTTGGACTTATAAATATACCGGCAACTTTCTAGCGAATAATTAATTACGTACTATAAGAATATTTGGACATTTTCGTTATATATTACCTCGACGACATCCTAATTTATTCGAAAACCAGAAAAAAGTATACAAAATATGTCCATAAAATTTTATAAGCGCTATAAAATGCCAATTTCTTAGTTAACGCCGAAAAGAATACCTTCCATATATAAAAGGTGGAATACCTAAAACATATTATTACCTTTAAATATATTAAAATGAACCTTAAAAAGCTTGTAATAATTAAAAAATAAATATAACTTATTAACGTTAAAAAAATATAAGCATTTTTTAAATTCGTTAATTACTATAAAAGGTTTATACGTAATTTTAGCAGGATAGCTATACTATTAATAAAGCTTACCAAAAAAAAAAGCAATTCGAATAAATATTAAAAAAATAAAAAGTTTTTTAATAAATTAAAAAGGCCTTAATTAATAAATTAATACTAATTATGTACGACCTAAAGTAACCAGTTAAATTAAAAACCGACGTTTCGGATTACGCCTTAAAAGCAGTAATTAAATATCGAAACGATTAAAGAAATCTTTACCTTATTACCTTTTATTCCTACAAATTATATAAAGCCGAATTAAATTACCTTATATACGACAAAAAATTCCTAGCTATCGTTAACGCTTTTAAAAAATTCAGATATTATCTTAAAGGTAATATGTATTAAATCAAGGTATATATAGATTATAAAAACATTATATATTTCTTTACGATACGAAAATTAATTGGAAAATAATTACGTTACGCAAAATATTTTTTTAAATTCGATTACGTTATTATTTATCGCAAAAGATTAAAAAATAACAAAGCAAACGTATTTAATAAACGATTTAACTTAAAAGAACTTAAGGTTAAAATATAACAAACAATTTTCGACAAAATACCCGAAAAATATTTATAATAACAACAAATTATTATAATAAAAGGAATTTTAACCAATATATATTAACGTATATAGCAATATAATAATAACTTACTCGAAAAATAATAAATAAATAAAATTTAAATACCAAAAGAATTTTAAAAAAACTTAATACAAAATATATATAAACATCAATTATATAAATACCTAAAGATCCATAAAACCCTAAAACGCTTATAACGGACATATTACTTTTCTGAAATAAAATTAACCATATAAAAAGTAATACGATAATACAATATTTATACTAAAGTAAAAATATAACGATATAAACCTTACGGAAAGTTATAACCATTACCAATTATAAAACGACCATAAAATTTTATTATATTTAACTTTATTACTAAGCTTTTTATATTAAAAGATCCAGCTATAAAAATATATTACGACAGCATTTTCGTAATCGTTAATCGATTTACGAAATTTTTTTATTTCCTACCCTATAACGAAAATACCGATATAAAATAACTTGCATACATTTTCCTTCGATATATTTTAAGTACCTACGGACTTTCAACGAAAATCATATTAAACAAAGGCATAATTTTTACTTTAAAATTCTAACAAAAATTAATAACTTAACTTAAATTAAATTACAAATTATCCAACGTATTTAAACCGTAAATAAACGGATAAACGAAAAAAACTAACCAAACGTTAAAAACGTATTTACGATATTATATTAATTACGAACAAAATAACTAGGTCGAAAAGTTACCAGTTATATAGTTAGCCTATAACACCAGCTATTACGAAAGTATCAAAACGACGTTAGCAATTATTAATTTTGGTTTTATACCAAAATTTTACAAAAATTTAAATAAAAAACTAATTAACGTTAAAACAATTTTAATATTAAAATAATTAAAGTAATTATATATCGAAATAAAAATAAAACTTAAATTCGTACGTAATTAAATAAGTAAATACTATAATTAAAAAAGGTTAAAAGAATTAACCTTTTCGGAAAGGGAAATGGTTTACCTAGCTACCAAAAACGTCCAAACTAAGCAACTTAATAAAAAACTCGATTTTAAATATATTAATCCATACAAAATTACTAAAAAAAATTTAAAAAATAATTACGAATTAAAATTATTACCGAAAGTTAAATTTTATCCAATTTTTTATATTTCCTTATTCAAGTTAACAATAAATATAATTAAAGTTAATATAAAGCAAAAAAAAAAGCTATAAAAAACGTACCGGTTTACGAGGCAAAAGAAATATTGGATATACGGAAATAAAACGGATTTATTTAATACCTAATTAAATAAAAAGATTACCTAAATTCCGAAAATATTTAAAAACTTGCAAAAAACCTTATAAACGCTTAACGTTTTTTAAAAAACTTTTACCAATAACGTCGAAACCGCCAAAGTTAAAATTCCAGTTTATATTACTTAACGGTACCTAATCCGTCCCCTTAACATCAAACTAATTAATAAAAAAAATAGCTTACGCGGATATAGTTACCTCGGCTTTTAATTACTTTTATTTCCGTTTCAAACGTTCAAATTTTTTTATCGCTTCCGTACCTTAAATTCCCTAACGTAACATTTCGATCTTACGCCGTCGTAATAACTTTTTTAACTCCGAAACCGGACTAAACGACTAAATAATTCGTTAAGGTATTATTAAGCTTTAAATAATTCCTTTTCGGCAAAACGTTTTTAAAACTTTAATCGGTTTTTTTTATCCATTAACCTTTAATATTCCGATTCGGAAAAACTAAAAAGGTTATAAAAACCAATATATTTGGTATAGTAAAAATATTTTTTAAAACTAAAGTAAATTTTACAAATTTCGTTTTTAAATTTATAGCGAAAATAAAAAAGGTTAAAGGATATATTAAAACCAAAACGGTCGATTCGTTCCGACAAAATTAAAACGTTATTACGTTTACGACGAAATTGTTACTTTTTAATTCGATTAAATATAATAGTTAGGTTATAAAACAGAATAATAAAAAAGAAAAAAAGTTACTTATTAAATAATATAACAAATAAATTAATTTTTAAAAATAAAAATCCTAAAAAGAAAGAAATCGTATTATAACCCAGGGATTTAGCCTATTACCAAACGGTCGGAAAATATATAGATATCTCCGATAAAAGGTCTTAACTTACGTAACCGGTTCGATAAATTTAATGGAAAAAAAGGGATTTAACGTTTCGAGCCAGTTAAGCAAAGGAAATAACTCGACGGGCTTAACGGGCTCGACAAGACTTAACCACTATAAATGGATCGAGCTAGTTCGAATACATCGAGCCAAAACAAATATATATACGCTCATTATTTCCATAGCTTAAATAACACCAGCTTATAATAATAATTGGTTACCTAAATTACCTACGGTTATCTGTTATTATTAGACGTAACTATCCCCTTATTACTCAGATTCCTACGATACCACTACCAACATAAACCGTACGATTAGGTTTAATAATTAGTTAAGCCCATAGCCGTCACATTATTCTTTACGAACTTTATTATTTTATTGGTTAAAAAATCCTTTTTTTTATAAACGATATTATTACAGCTTACCGTAAGAAAAATTAAAGCTTTATTAATTAATTAATTTAATAAATACGGAAACGGTATACCTTTATAAAAAATAAAAACTTATAATAATTTTTCGGTATCGAAATAATTAAAAATAAAGTTAAAAAAATCTGATTATTTTAATTTAATTTTATAAATTAATTAATTAATTTAATTTTAAAATTTTTTTAAATAAGTTTTCAAATACGTTAATAACAGGCGTTAAATTATTACCGAATTTTAATAACGTATATTATAAAGTTATTAATCGAAATATTTTATATTTAATCGGTATTAAAACGTTAACGTTATAATTCGGAAATAAAAATTCGTTAAATATTTAAAACGACGTTTTTTTTACGGATAATATAATCGATCGAAAGAATTTTTAAATTTATATTATAAAATTATTTAAAAAAATAATAAAATAACGAACGAATAAGTAAAATAAAATAATTATTTTTATAATCGAAACGAAATTAATATTTTTTACGTAAATTATAAAAAGAAAAGAAATTTAATTTTTAATTAATTAAAAAATTAAAAATCGGTTTAAATATAAAACTTTTAAATATATAATATAATAATTAACAAATTATATAACTTATTAATACTAACGTTAACTTTTTATAAATAAAGTTACGGTATATAAATATATATAATTATTAATTTCGAAAAACTATACAAAAGAATATAATTAAGGTAAATTATATATTTACGGATAATATATTAATTAATAAATTAATGAAAACCTTAGTACGTAAACTTTTTAAATATTTAAAAAATAATTAAAATTAATAAATATTACGAAAATTTTTAATTAATAAAGAAATAATTTTAAAATAATTTTAAAAAAGGAATTAATTAATTAGGAAAATTTAATTGCCGAAAGCAAGGTTAAATAAATAGTTGCGGTTTTAGGAAGTAATAAAATATAATAATTAACGCCGTAACTATATTAAAACATTAAGGGGGTGTGTTAGCTTGCAGGGGGTGCGCTAACACCCCATATACGAAAAGGCTCCCCCTAAACGGACCATGTACATCACGTGACTAGACTACATTAAAGTGCGGTATGCGCTTTAAGAGCACCTACAACTAGTCAAGCAATACAACACACAACTAATGTCCCCTATATCTAACAGGTGGTGTATCCGGTGAGGCGGTGTAGAACGTTATACGTAATTAATTTTTAAGTAAATAAATTTTTTAATTATATATATCGGTTATTATGTTAATTATCGGAATTTTCTAACCGCGTCGGTTAGGGTTTATATTAATAAATATGGCTGGTGTAATTCCTACACTGAGCCAGAAGTAATTTTCGTGGCGTCTTGTTTATCTTAGAACCCCTGATATCTCATAGTAACTTAGGAAAATTTCGGTTAGGTTGGCTGGTTTTTTTTAAATACGGAACGTAAAATATAAATTAAATTAATTAAAAAAGTTATTAATAATAAGTTTACGTATTAAAAATAATTACGAAAGCTTCGTTTTTTGTTATTATGGCTGTTATTATGTTATTGTTAAAGGGCTATAGATATTATAAAAAGGCGTAGATATACAAAGGTGTATAATTTAGTAGTTTGGTGGGGCTAGGACATTCTGATTCGAAATGGGAGTAATTCGAATCTACAGTACCGAATGCAACCCCATGCTTCTTCAGCCCTCGTTAACGCCCATCTGCTTCCAGATTCATACAGTGGCCTTATGCACGCTTCCAAAAGCACCCGAGTAGGATGTAAGACATGTGCTGAACACTGCATGGAGCCAAAAGGGTTCGCGCAGCCCACTGAAACGGTCGATGTGACATTCTGAGACCGAGACTACTCCGGCTGAATCAACGTCACATGCCGGCTCTGTACACGTTCGTGTTGATCCAACAGCGAATTGCACTTCTGTATGTATGTGGCTACTTGACGATAGTTCGACAACGGAGAGCTTATGCAACCTTGAGCCAAGACGTCAAATCTCGGAAGTGATTATGATTTGTCTTGCAGAAGACCAGAATCGAGATCCTGCGAGGTCTATTGCTAACACCTTCATGCTTCTAGTTGAACCCCTCTTACACCACCCAGCCAGCCACTCGCAAAGTGCAACAATAGAACCAATGTCGCCATTTCCAAGTTTGTGCGCATCCTAGAGTCCATCCTTACTAACTTCGTATTCTCCTCGGAGGGGCTCTCGTGTCGAGCAGATCGGCAGATGAGGAGGTGGATGAGCGGACACGCAATTCTTATATCAACCTTAAACAAGCTTATCCTGAGTCTGAAAGCCACAGCAACCATTGCGCTTCTAAAAGAGTTCAAGCTATCCTATCTATTCATTCCCCATATACTAGAATCAAGCTATCATATCTTCTGACGCCGACATCATGCCTGGCTTCGCTTCCATCCTCAACCCTGGACAAAGTGTCCCCAATGACAAGGCCATCCAGGTCTACTACAATACCAGCACATCGCAAATCGGCCTGCAGTTGCGCGACAAGACGACACCTGATGATGATAGCCCAGTAATCTTCCACTCCAAGGATGCCGACCCTACTGGCATCATTATCAACCCATCTCAGCTTACTGCCACCGTAATGACATCGGTGAACGCCATTTTTGGATTTACAAAGCAGAAAACTGATAACACTGGCAAAATCGATGTTTCTCTCGTCAGCCCTGTATTTGAAAGGGTCTCAACCACAGAGAGCACCAACTATACCATCGCCAGCAGCTACTCTAAGGAAAAGGCCTGGGTCTACCACCTAAGGTAAGAACTGGACCGAAAGCGAGGAATAAGGATCAAATTACTGATGAATCATCAGCGGGGCCGATGAGAATAGCCTCAAGATTATCCAGGTTCAGGTTGGAGGAGGAGTCAAATCCACCACCTTGAGCGCAAGTGACATGCGTTTGGGGACTTCTCTGGCTGCTTACTACGACAGCAAGAAAAAGACCAACTTTGTGATCTACCAGCACAAAGCTGGCAACGACGGAGACGTCAGGCACCTTTACGAGTACAAGGTCGACTCTGGCTGTAAGCAAATCTTCCCATCTAGTGTCCATATGGAAAAGGCCTGCCACTAACGCACGGTTGATGCTATGTGACAGCATCCAAGATTAGTAACTCGGGTGATGCTGGCAAGCTTACGAGCTTGGCTGCAGTCTACCACGATGGCAAGACCTATCTTTACTACACAGACAACGATAACGAGCTCAGGGTCATCACCAAGGACGGCGAGTGGGGCTCCTCTGCTGCGGTGGGGGATGCCAACAAGGTCAATTCCTCTAGCCAGATCACTGCTGTTTCAACCGGCGACGCTAACCACATCTTCTACACTGATGAGGACGATTCGCCTGTGCACCTGATGTTGTCGTACTCATAAATGAGAAGGTTCTGGGTGTATTGACAGTCTTATTTCTTACCTGCTCCGTTATATCGTTCTCATTCAGGACTTGAGTATGTTTTTCCAGGCTAGTTGGGTAGCAGCAGTTAGTTTTATCGATTATTGATAGCTTCATCCACGTTCTTTGACCTTGTTCTTGATCTGCACTATGGTACTTTATCATCGTATTTATAGTATTTTACTGTCGTGTTCCTTGCTATCTTGGGAGGCTTACAGCATCGAAAGCCCGTTCCATGTCCATAAGTCTTCTGGATTCGATGACGAGGATGTAGGCAAATACCGAGGACGCTATCATCAAATTTTTGTCACAACATTTAAGTTAACGCGTTGCTTAAACCAAGAGACACTCTTCACTTTGTTCATGCCCCTACTTTTCCTTCGTCATCTTCCGGCTTCCCCATCATCATCGGCCTTCTCAGCTGCAGAAAACCTTCAATCGCCGTGTAAGGAGCCTTTTGAAAGCCTGGAGCTGCCAGGTTCCCTTTCTGCTCAATCCCATATGCATTATACACAGGTTGTCCACCCACCCCCTCATAAGGCTGCAGCCAGTTCCACTGCCCTCCAGATCCAAGCGCTGGTAGACCGAGTTTCCGCCCAGGACGCTCCTTTGCATTTTTCAGAGTCAGTTTATGGTCAGATATATACTCACCAACGTCGCTTGTCAGGGTCATGGGCCCAGCGTGGAAGAACGTGATGAGATTCTCCATGGCGGATTGCCAT
The DNA here is from genome assembly GCA_004155915.1 of Monosporascus sp. CRB-9-2. NCBI lineage: Eukaryota > Fungi > Ascomycota > Sordariomycetes > Xylariales > Monosporascus > Monosporascus sp. CRB-9-2. Next base: position 3,926 of record QJOA01000550.1, on the reverse strand, counting down.
GTCCATGCTGGGAGCTGCAGGGCCTTGGCGGGGAGGAAGGAGGTGTAGCCATGCACAGCAGTGAAAGGATCAACAATAGCACCAAAAGCATGCAGAGATGCGTTGTGAAGGTCGGTGAATGTTTTTGGATCAACAGTCTTTGTGGCATCGAGAGAATCGATGGGTGAGTGCCAGTAGGACTTGATAGTTGGGTACGTGTCTTTTTTCAAGCGCTGCAAGTTGGAGAACACGGGATCGCCTTTTCTACCAGTGAAGTAGGTGTATATGGTATCGTAAGCGAGCTCTTCGTTATTCTCTGGCTCCGAGTAGCCGTCGAAGAATCCAACCAGCCCGTCATACTCACGTTCCTCGTCACCAAGCTTGACGTGGAAGACGTATGAGTGTTTGCCTTCTGAGTCTTTCTCGTCGATGAGAACCCTCTCCGGATAGGTAGACGAGTCCCCGGTACGCGTACTCTGGTTCTCGAGTGGCAGACCTGCCAGCTCCAGCGACCATCCCATGTTCACCAGCGCGAGAGGCTTGCCGACCGTGCAGCCAAGGAACTGAGCATAGGAGTCTGGCGCAGGTGGCAAGCTGTCAAGGGCATTTGTGAGCATATACCACATGCCTTTGAGATAGTCTGAGTTGGCCTTCTTAAGTCTCTTAATCAGAGCGTCGAGCCTATAGGTATCTGACGTGACAATAGACTTGTCTGGCTCAAAGGGGGACCACTTGGCCGAGTCCAGGGCACCGTCAGGGCCGCCTATGCGCACTTCTCCGTAAAATGTGCCGTCCTTGAGGAACAGCTGTATACCATAGTCGGCATAGTTGACCACAATCCAGCCCCATATGGGATTCTCCCACTCAGTCGAAGAGCGCCAGTACGAGTTCCTCGGAGCAACGGGAACAGTAGTGGCCGCCATGATAAAGTTGGCGTTGAGGCGCGCAGGTTGATTGATCTGCGGTGGTAGCTGGATAAACTCACACGCTGCATCTTTATGTGGCTGGACTGTGTTGGCTACAAGAACGCCATCCTTCGTGATAGTTTGTGGCTCATAGAAGTCGCTGATACAGGGGAAGAGAGGTGGCGGAGGGTGATTTTTCGGCTGGGGTTTCGGGTCGATGCCTACGATGGCTTGCCCAAACTTGTCTATGATGTTGAGTTTTCGGAATCTGATTGACATATGATCAGCACCACAAGATTGAAAGAGTTCTACGGAAAGATCTACTCACGCCACCTGTCCATGTGTAACTGGCTTGAAAGGGCAGAATGCCTCATTGGTGAAGTTCGTCATGGCCGCATACGGGGTGAAGCCCGAGTTCCCTTCAATGAGTTCGATACGTTCCTTTGTTAGGCCGGCCTGTTGAAACACTGCCGCCTCGACAGCAACAATCTTCTCGCCAGTCTCGGTCAACTGCTTGTTCTCGGGCTTGATATGTGTGCCCATGCTGAGAGTAAGCAGTCCCTCGGTAAGACCTGACAACGGGAAAGACAAATAGGATAAAGCGTCAATTTGTTTCAGCATATATTCCCGCTCAGTGCTATCGTAATATTCATCTAGAATTTGCGGCGGAGTGTCCGAAAAGAGCTGGGCCACTTTGCTTTTGAGTGAGAAGCTTGGTTGTGGGAGGATGAGCACTCTTCCAGAGAGGATGCGTGTATCATGGGGCTTTTTGAGGTCGTCAAGCTTCTCCCACAGGGGCTTCCCTGATGAATCAACACCGTATCGTACCAGCTTGTTATCCGAAAGCCGAGCAGCCTGCTCATCCAGAACCCAAAAGTCAAACGGGACATGGGTATATTCAATCTCCCACTCAACGTACAGCGGGAACCAGGGCTGCTTTCCACTCCAATTGTCCCGAGATGGCTTCGTCTCAGTATCCGTCTCGTGGAATTGAGGATACGCATGACCTTGCGGAGGCGCCTCTGGTGGGTTCTGGATTGGCTGTAAGGCGTAGAACTCACCAAGGAGAGCACTGGCCACCTCCACGGGGAGCACCTTCTGAACTGCCGAGATCAGACTGGATAAAGAGCCCGTCAGGCTGGATGGTGCCACAGTTTGTACAGGAAGCCGGACTTTGACATCGTCAGAAAAGTCCAAAGGCCATCCTGACTCGACACCCCCAATGAGCACAGTTGGGTCTTTGGCCCGGTAGAAGAAAGGGTGAGTTCCTGTCTTTGCATCGGCCAATAAAGCTCCAGCAGCATCGAGTCTGTTTTGCAGTTGTGCCTTCAGGTTGTCTATGCACTTGTTGAGATCTCCGAGCTTCTTTGCGACAGCGTCAGCTTTGTCCTTGGTTGGCTTGTTGCCATCTTCTTTGTTGGACACGGTGCTAACAAATTTCCACCACGTTGAAAACATGTCCCAACGCCACTGATCGGCCAGACGGCTGGCAGCATCCAAGAGGAGCTGTATTTCGTTGACCTCCTTCAGCGCATCAACCGCCGCGGGAGGCGGCTCAGTCGGCTGTCCCTTGTCGTTCTCTCCACCGATGAAGTAGTGGGAGCCTCCTTTTGAACGTGAGAAGTTCCAGTTGTAAACTGTGTCCTTGGCTTCCCGCTGGCCTTCAACGCCGTCATCACGCGCGTGGAGGAGGGACCGTATGGTCAGGATGTCTTCCTCTAGTCGCGCCACAAGACCATCATCCTCGTGGCCCTCTCGCGCCTTGCAGTAGGTTATCAGTGCATCCAATGGCGAAGTACCCACTGAGACACAAGGGACCTTGGGGTCATGGACGCGTTCGGAGAATTTATCCGCAGGGACTGACGCTGGCTTGTTCTCGTGATCCCATTTCACATCGTACATGGCGCCGTGTAAACAGAGCCTGGCAGGATCACTTGAATCCAGCCAGGCATCAGTAACTGTGTTGATGCCACTGTCGACAAGACTCATGAACATGGCAGGAAGACGATCAGAATGTTTATAGCTCTTCGTGTCATCCCAAAGAGGATCATTGGAGTTGTCAGAGTGCCATCCAAGAAGGTAGTAACTCGCAGTGGCCTCATCGAGGTAGTGCGTCTCCCCATCATCACCTTGGTATTCAAAGTTGTCCAAGATACTGAAGACATTGGTGTTATGCAGCTGGAAGTCGGCAAACAACTGATTTCCACTGCGGAGCAAGGTGATCTCCGCATACTCGGCATCTGTAGGCTCTGACCATTCCTCGAGCGGCGTCTTCCTGCCGATGAACACCTCTGCTTGCTGCACGATGGCTTCCTCGTCGCCTTGGCCGGCAACACCGACAACAAACGGAGAGACATCCACCTCGAGATCATAGTCAAGTGGAATGTCGTCCAGCGCCCAGCGGTAGTTGCTCTCGATGACCCAAGCTTGGTATTCCTTGAACTTGGACCTCACTGTCTGGTCGATGCTATCCAGGTCCAGCTTGCGAACTACAATCCACCTGGTCGGCGGTGCAAGGAACTCGGGTGTTGATGTCTGACCAGCCTCTGGGTCCAGTTTAACGTCACGGGATGGGAGTCCTCGCTTGAGGCGCTCGTCGTTGTGACGGTCCTTGGAAACTGAGTCTGTCGCTGCCACGCCGGAACGATACAACTGAGGCAGGATCCAATGAACGTAAATGCCGTGGCGATTCCGGCGATAAGCATTCGTTCTCGACCCGAGGTCAGTCATGCGCGAGTTCTTCACCGCAGGAGCGGCATTGTGAAGATCGGCATGGTTGAGAACGTCGCTTTGCACGATGAAGTTGTCCAACCGAAGGAAGGTGTAATTGGGCTGTGTGATTGGAATGATGCGAGCTCCCTTGTCGTCATCTTCTCCAGTGCCACAGACTTCAGGATTGAGAGAGAAAGCCTGAAGCTGGACTGGCACGAGAAGCACCTTGCTGTCGGCCATGGCTGACAGTCGTTGGGGAGTTCAGTTGACGATGAGTTGGGTGCCTAGTCAATAGCAGCCAGCCCTTAACCAACAACTGAGAATATAGCG
>QJOA01000549.1:0-44418 GCA_004155915.1 Monosporascus sp. CRB-9-2 | reverse complement strand
ATACGATATATTTCTTATAATTTTCGTATATTCCGTATTAATATCGTCTGCAGTTAACGGCGTAAAGTTTTCCGTACCGATCGGGTTTTTCTAAATATAAATCTTCGTTTTACTTTCGGTATTTCTTAATCTAAATATTAAATACTACCTAATCGTTTTTTTTATCGTTATTATAATTAAAAAAATAAATTATATTCCTTAAATTCCTTTTATTCCTTATACTTTTAAAGCTATTTTATAAGGGTTAATTTATTAAAAATGGCTTTTTTAACTATTATTGCTTAAAACAAATTTTTAGATTTTTTTAATCCTCATCGTATTTTTGGTAATGGGCTATAATTATTTTAAACGCGAATTATATTAATTGTCTTTTTATTATTAATTTCCTTCCGGTATTAGCTTTTGGAAATTAAAATTTATTATTATAAGTACTTTTAACTTTTATATTATTATATAATATATCCTTATTTTCCGTAATTATAGCAAGTAATTAAACTCTTTTAAAACTAAATAATCCTTAATTTTATAAATCCTAAATAAGTTCCGTCAAAGGTTAAAAATAAATCTCATTTTTTTTAATTAATTTTAAAATAATTTAATTTCGAAATAAAATGTCCCTTTTTTTTATTTTTTAAATTATCGATTATTAATTTTTACGGCATTGGTAATCTATTTATTAAAGTTTATAATCTGGTTTTCCTTAATTAATTCGTCTTTAACGTCTTTTTTTAATTTTTTATAAAATATATTAATTATAATATTGTTTTTATCGTTTCCGTATCCGGCTTTAACGGTTAAGGTTTTTAATATTATAGTATATTTAAACGTTAATTCTTTTATTATAATTAAAAAAGTTTTTAAATTATATTTCGTTTTGCCTCTAGATTACTAATATTATTTCGGAATTTATTTTCGAAATTAATATAATATTTAACCCCTTTTTTAATAATTCTTTTTTATTGACCTTTTTAATTAACAAATAATTTCGTAAAATAAGTTTAAAATAATTCACGGCGTTTCCATTAAAATAAGTTATTATAATAAAAATTTAATTCAACGAACCTTTTAATCCTAAAAATCGGAAATACGTTTTTTTTTATCGTAAAATTGAAATTTTTTAACTCTAATTTTTATAATCGTTACAATTAATATTTTAGCTTTAAATTAATTTTTAAAATATTTAATTTTATTTTTAAATCGGGTAACTTTTATTTAAAGTTATTAAATAACGTTATCCGCAGTATTAATTAATATAATAGTAATAGTAAATATTATTTAAAGTTTAACGGTATTATTAAATAAAAACCTATAATATATAACGGTTATAAATTTAATTAATTATTAAATTTAATTATATAATTTATAATAATAATAATATTATAAAAGTTTAAATAATAAAAAGATTATTATATTTAAGAATATTAAATAATTGTAAATAATTTAAATAATTAATTATTATTATAAATTAAATTTATTAAATTATGAAAATAATAAATATATATATATTTATTTTAATTTAATAAATTCGAACTAACTCGATTTATCCATAATGGTTAAGTCTCGTTAAGCCCGTTAAACCCGTCGAGTCACTTCCCCAGCTTAACTAGCTCGAAGCGCCAAGCCCCATTTTTTCCATTAAACCTATCAAGCCGGTTACGTAAGCCAAGACCCTTTATCGGAGATGTCCACATATCCTCCGACCGTCTGGCAATGGGCCAAGTCTTTGGATCATAACACTATTAATAATAATTAAAGGTTTTCCTTATTAATTAAGCTATTTTTATAATAAATCATAACGTTCTATATAAGCGAACCGAATATATAAATTAAGCGAATGAATTTTAGTACGTTTTAACTATCTAACTTTAATTATTTATTTATTATTATTAATACTATGGAACGCCCTACGAAAAAAGCGAGAATAAATCTAGCCGTTTAGGTTAAAAAACGAATACCGAAATTTAGTTATGCAAGATTTAATTTTACATATTAAGTCGTCTAAATTACGTTATAGGAATAATATAACGATAAACGCATTAAGTTGATAATATTTTTAATTTAAGGAAATTAACGCCGATCGAAAAAAAAATTGTTTATTAAACGAATTTTTGATTTAGATATACGAACGTTTTTTGTTCGGTTTTAGTATGTTAAAGATATAGCGAATCTGTTATTTGCTTAACGCGTTACGATACTTACTAGGATTAATTAGGTATTTAACTTTTGTTAAATGGTAAGAAAAATTTAAAAATAGATTATTAAAGGGTTTTATGTAAAAGTTTAAAGGTATTTCGTAAATAATTTGAGTTTATTCGGCTTATAATTGCAAAATAAGATATCGTAAAGGAGGATATTTATAATTTCGACGAAACTAGGTTTTAATTGGGGTTTTTATAGTAGCTGGTATAGTTATTATTTATATTAGAAGGTATGTAAAATTTAAATAGGCCTAATAAGAAAATCGGAAATAATTTATAATATTATAAGCTGTTAACTTTTAAAATTGAGCCTTATTTTTATTTATTATATTTGCTAGAAAGCATTATTTTTTTCGCTGATTCGCCAATAACTTATTTTTACCCGATTGAAGAATTGTTATAAATGAAAACGGATAGATAATAAATAAACTGGGTTTGGAATAGCTTAAATACTTCGATAAGTATATTAAAATATATATTTAAGGTTCGAAATATTTTTTTTTTTACAGTTCCGAAAATTATTATTTGATCGAATTTAAAATTTATTATAAAATTAACGATATTATTATATTTTATATACTTACTTATTATTTTATCGGTTTTAACTTTTTAACGTATTTTGTTTTTCCGTATTAAAATACGTTTATTATATATAGAAAGTTTTATATAACGTTACGTTATTTATATTATCAAGGAAGATTTTATTACTGGTTTTTACAATACGGTTAAAGTTACTATAACGATCGATATTATCAAATCCGAATTTACAAAAGCGGGATTTATTTTATTTAATTTTAATTATGTTTTTTTCGAATGAAAAATTCCAGTTATGCTTATACCGAGCGTTTTTTAATTTACCTTTATTAATTTCGTTATTTTTTTATTTACGGAAACTTTTAAAAATATTACTAAAATAATTCAATACAAACGTTATTTGTAAAAAAATATTAAAATTTTTCAAGGTAGCTTACTAATAAAAATAATTAAAGCGGTTAATTTTTAAACAAAAAGTAACTTGATACTTTTGTACGAAAATGCGTTTTTTTGGAAAGAAAATAAATACTTTCGAGAAACGAATTACGTTTTTAATAAATATTAAAAAATTAAAAATATAGCGTTTTAAAAAAAATATTTATTATAAAAAATATAAAAGCTTTTATAAATAAAAAAGAGGTTAATAATAAATAATCGTAATTAAAAAAGGTTAAAAGTAATCGTTATAAAAGAATTTAAACAAAAAAACGAAAGTATAGTTTTTACGGTAAATCTGAATATAATACGCGTATTTATGAGGAAATTATAAAAATGTTTAGTAATAAAAAATCCGATTAATTTGAATTAATTTATTACGTTATAATTAATTAATTTGAATTTGTTATTGCAAAGTACAAAAAACTATTTGTTTCGTTTTTGTATTCGGTTTATTTATGTAGTACGTTAGTTTTAATTATAATTTCTTTATTTTTGCTACTAAGTTATAAATTCGATAAAATTCAACAAAAAAAACTTTACTAGCATTAAATGAAATAATCTTAAGTAACTTTATCTTTGAACTTTTATATAGCTTAAATCCCCACCTTTTACAGCATTTTAATAAGAACAAAATCGCAAAACCTTTAGAACTTATTCAAAAAACTTAAAGCTGAAACCTATATTCTCCCGATTCCCCGGCATATTGTTTCGACTGTAAATGGTTTCATTCCACCAAACGAAGCTACCAGTAAACCAAGCGCGGTTGTCCCACTTATATGACGTGCCCTTCTGGACACCATGGAACATAAAAGGGATATGGTTAACGCCGTCCGAGCTTCTATTGATGTCTCCACTGTCGAGCGCAAACGTATGGTGTCCAGGCCCGTCGATGTGCAGAGTCGCATCCCAGCCCTTCATCATCCTGTCCTGGTGCGAACCGAATAGGCAGCCGTTCGACTTGTACCAGTCCCATACATATGTCGGGTCGCCGCCCTTGCGGACTCGGAGATCCGCAATGCAATACCTGCTGCCCCAGCTGCCGTTGGCTGAGTACGTAATGTGCAGTTGGCCGTTCGGATCCACGATAGCCTGGGGCCCCTCGTTGATGCGAGGGCTGCCGCCCTGCTCCCATGACTCTCGCGGCTGCGAGATCACGTACCGCTGACCAATGGGCTTGGACGGGCTGTCCATGCGGCAGATGTATAAAGTCTGCTCTTGGTTACTGGCCTCGCTTTCCCAGCCAGACCACACGAACCAGCCTCTCTCTTCGAAGACAAAGAAGGTGCCATCGATAGCCCATTGATCGTCCGGCAAGGCGAGTTTCATCTCGGCCGAATAAGGGCCCAGAGGAGAATCGGCGCTGATGACGTACATGCGATGGGCGGCATCCCTGCCGGCCGAGAAGTAGATGAAGGTCCTGCCCAGATCCGTGGTAATCTCTGGAGCCCACACGGCACCTCTGTTTGCAGTGTCGGACCAGACCTTTTCCCGTCGAACGTTAGGGGCACCGAGACCTTCAAGAGACGATGCTGCACGAACATAAATACCGCCGCCTGCCGACTCGGCAGAATAATAAGTGTCCCCAAACTTCATTATGGTGGGATCGGCGCCGCTGCTGACTCTTGTGGCCAAGGCGCCGTCGAAAAAGAAGAAAATAGCGGTACAAATGACCAACAAAAGGATGGCCGACTGCCACCGCAATTTCATAATGGGATTCGGCATGTTTGATCGCTACTATCTCAAAGATGTTCAATATGCTGCAGCTTCAGCGTTGTTACTTGCAGACAGGATCTCTTTAATATTCAATCCCCCGGATGATAATCCTGAGCTCCGCTCTAACAGCAAGGGTCCCATTTGCCCATCGTTCTCTTGCGGAGCATATTCCTACTGCAACGCTACCACGAACATATGTATTTATGTTACTTAACCTTACATATTGGTTTAAGTAAGCCGTAAGATTCAAATCTGACGTTTTGATCTCAAAGAGCAGAGAGCAGCTTCATGGGCCTGGTTGACATGGGCAAATGATGGTCTTGATTGGCAAGACTCGTAAGATAACTGCAGGTGGGGTAGAAGGGGGCCAAGTAGCCGAAGGTCGGCTGGACACACTCCCACTCCAGGCGACGATACATCGATACCCATCCGTCTCTCCCGCGGTTTTCAATCCGGCGGGTTATTACATAACCCACAACCGCTCTTGGGACGCGCTCTTAAGTACTACGTACTTGCCCAATCGTGATATGCCAAGAAACACGGGGACTAAAACCGTTGGAACGGTTAAAGCGGCTCTTCTCGGGCGGATTTAATTAAACGAGCCTGCAGTCAGCGTATGGAGGCCCACCGGATACATTCATCAGGCATGCGAATATGCATCAAGTGGAAAATGGCATCACACTCGCGCCCAAGTCAGGCAAGGTGGTGGACAAATAATTGATAGTGGACGAAAATATCTGATCGTGTCCAGACCCGCAACACTCCATTGTCACCAATTATTTTTGCCCACCGCCTAGACAGGTTCACGTCCTCATCGGCTGCAGACTTGTATGAATGAGATGCGCCAATGTGGCAATGCTTTATATTAGGCTAGGGATCGGGAGGAATCGGACCAGATATAGTTAGAGGGTGGAGGTCACAGGGGTGACAGCTAATTTGTATGGGAGGTTATTTTCAGCAGCTCTGGAGCGATAAGTGTCACACTTAGTAGGAAGCAGCTGCACAGATCTTGAGGATATATTGATAATTGTCGGATATCTTGGAAGCTAGAAACGGTGATTTTATTAGTTGTTGGTGATCCACTAATATAGGGTTTCGGAGAGGATTAGCGTTGTTCCGAATAATCTTTAAAGCTTTAATAGGCTTTGTAAGGGGACCTTTTCCCATAATACATAAATAAAAGATTTTACGCCTAGTAGAAGAATTATTCTTATAGGCACCTCTTAGATTTAATATTTTAAGGCTAAATATAAAAGAAATAAAATGACGAAATAAAGCTATTAAGTAGCTCGCAAATATAACGGTTCTTGTTATAACCCAAGGACTTGGCCCATTGCCAGACGGTCGGAGGATGTATGGACATCTCCGATAAAGGGACTTGGCTTACGTAACCGGCTCGATGGGTTTAGTGGAAAAATGGGGCTTGGCGTTTCGAGCCAGTCGAGCAAGGGAAATGACTTAACGGGCCTAACGGGCTTATTAAGATTGACCATTATGAATAGATCGACCCAGTTCGAATATATCGAATTAAGATAAATATATATTAAAAAATAATTACGGATTTATAATTTTAGTTAACGTTTACCGGGAACCTAATAAAGCGATACGCCTTTTAAAAAGAAATTTAATTATTTTTTTTTACGGCAACGTAATTTTAAAATTAAAATATATTATTAAGAAAATTTTAAAAGCAAATTGTTTTTTTAAAAGTTATATTACGCCGATAAAATAAACATTTATAATAATTATAAACGTTAAAGGAATAATTTTTAAACCGAATTATAAAATTCGAAAATAATTAAAAAAATTAACGTTATTTATAAAGAAACTTTAAATTAGTAAAAGAAAATAAAGGTAAATAATAATACTTTAAAAGGGCTTTATATATAATAAAAACGGCAGGAAAAAAATTAATTATAATATAAGTACGAATTAAAAAAAATAATATATTATAATAGTAAACTGCGGAGTTATATAAGGAAATTATATTATCTTAAAAGTAATAAATAAGTTATGATTATTATAATAAATTAAAACAAGTTTTTACAAAATCGAAAACGCTAAAAGTTAGATATTTAATTACGATAACGGATAAATTAAACGCGAAATTAATTACTTTAAAACCGTCGACGAAAAAGAAATTATTATTAATTTCGATATTATTTTAATAAAAATTTACTATATAATTTTCGAATTATTATAATTAAAATAAAATAATCCGCTTATTGATTAAAAAATTAATTAAATAAATTTCGTTTTATTTTTTACTAATACGTAAAATATAAACGACGAAACATTTTAATATACGATTAATAAAGTTAACGAATATAAATATAAGGATATAATAAAAACTTTATTAGCTAATAAAATAAAATATGCAATAAATAAAAAATATATTAAAAGAATACGGGATATTATTGCAAAATTTAAAGCACGATTTCGGCAAATAAATAACGATTTATTATTAAAATTTAAAAAGTTACTAAAATAAATAGTTAAAATATTACCAAAATATTATAAGTATAAATAATTATTTTAAGAAAAATTTAAAACAAAATTGTTACTTTATAACGAATAACATTACGAAATAGTTTTTAGGGATAATAAAACGATTACTTTTTATTTCATTTAAAATCTAAACTAAATAAAATTAAAAATATTACGTAATTATTTCGAAAACAAATTAAGAAAACATTATATATAACGTTTTAAATTATTAACAAAATATTTAATATTTTTTATATTAAACAAAAAATGAAAAATTATAACTTATTATCGATTATAAATAACTTAACAATATTATCGTTAAAAATAAAATCTTATTACTATTAATTATCGAAATATGAAATTACCGATATAGAATTTAATAATTTATATTTTTAAACCTAAAAAAAAAGATATAACTAAATACAAATTAAATTAAGTAACAAATTTAAAACAGTTTTTAAAATTAAATACGGATTTTTTAAATACATTATTATATTTTTTAAATTTACGAGCGTACCGGCAATTTTTTAACGAATAATTAATTACGTATTACGAAAATATTTGGATATCTTCCTTATATATTACCTCGACGACATCCTAATTTATTCAAAATTTAAACAAAAACATATAAAATATATCTATAAAGTTTTACAAACGTTATAGAATATTAATTTTTTAAATAACGCCGAAAAAAACATTTTTTATACCTAAAAAATAATATATTTAAAATATATTATTACCTTTAATTATATTAAAATAAACATTAAAAATTTATAATAATTAAAAAAAATATAACCTATTAATATTAAAAAAATATAAGCATTTTTTTAAAATCGTTAATTATTATAAAAGATTTATACGGAACTTTAACAAAATAACTATATCATTAATATAATTTACTAAAAAAGAATAATTCTAATAAATAATAAAAAACTTTGTAATAAATTAAGGACGTTTTAATTAATAAACTAATACTAATTATATAGAATTTAAAGCAACTAATTAAATTAAAAATTAACGTTTCGGATTATATTTTAAAAGTAATAATTAAATATTAAAACGGTTAAGCAAATTTTTACCTTATTACTTCTTATTCCTACAAGTTATATAAAACCGAACTAAATTCCCTTATATATAACAAGAAATTTTTAATTATTATTAACGTTTTTAAAAAGTTTAAACATTATTTTAAAGGCAGTATATATTAAATTAAGGTATATACGGATTATAAAAACATTATATACTTTTTTAAAATATAAAAGTTAATCGGAAAATAATTACGTTATATAAAGTACCTTTTTAAATTCGATTATATTATTATTTATCGCAAAAAATTAAAAAATAATAACATAAACGTACTTAATAAACGATTTAATTTAAAAGACTTTAAGGTTAAAATGTAACAAATAATTTTCGAAAAGGTATCCGAAAAATATTTACGATAACGACAAATTATTACGATAAAAAAGTTTTAAGTAATATGTATTAACGCATATAATAATATAATAATATAATAATAACTTACCTGAAAGGTTATAAATAAACAAAAATTAATTATTAAAGGAATTTTAAAAGGACTTAATACAAAATATATATAAATATTAATTATATAAATACTTAAAAATCCATAAAACCTTAAAACGTTTATAACGAATATATTAATTTCCTAAAATACAATTAACCGTATAAAACATAATACGATAATGCAATATTTACGTCAGAATAAAGACATAACGATATAAAACTTACGGAAAATTATAACCATTACCAGTCGTAAAATAATTATAAGATTTTATTATATTTAATTTTATTACTAAACTCATTATATCGGAAGATCTAATTATAAAAATATATTACGATAATATTTTTGTAATTGTTAATTAATTTATAAATCTTTTTTATTTTTTATTTTGTAACAAAACTACCGATATAAAATAATTTGCATACATTTTTTTTAAATATATTTTAAATACTTACGAATTTTTAACGGAAATTATATTAAATAAAGGTATGACTTTTATTTTTAAATCCTGATAAAGCTTAATAACTTAATTTGAATTAAATTATAAATTATTTAACGCATTTAAACCATAAATAAACGAATAAATGGAAAAAACTAATTAAACGTTAAAAACGTATTTACGATATTACGTTAATTACGAACAAAATAATTATGTTAAAAAGTGATTAATTGCATAATTAACTTCTAATATTAATTATTATAAAAATATTAAAACGATACCAGCAATTATTAATTTTAGTTTTATACCAAAAGTTCATAAAGATTTATACAAAATATTAATTAATACTAAAGTAATTATATACCAAAATAAAATCAAAATTTAAATTTATATACAGCTAAATAAATAACTATTATAATTAAAAAAGGTTAAAAAGATTAACCTTTTCGGAGGGGAAAATAATTTAGCTAGCTACTAAAAACGTTCAAATTAGGAAATTTAATAAAAAATTCGATTTTTAATATATTAGTTTATATAAAATTATTAAGAAATTTTTAAAAAATAATTACGAATTAAAATTATTATCGAAAATCAAGCTTTATTTAATTCTTTACATTTTTTTATTCAAGTTAATAACGAACATAATTAAAATTAATATAAGGCGAAAAAAAAGTTATAAAAAACATATTAATTTATAAAGCAAAAAAAATATTCGATGTTAAAATGGAACGAGAAGAATCGGTCCTGATTAGTGCATAATCGAAGAACGTGTTACGAGTAAGCCCAGGGTTTAAGAGATAATGAAGGTAACGTAAACTATATTCTGGTATTAAGACTAATAAAGCAAAATTATAAAAGATAAATAATAATATTCTCGGGGTTAAACCCGGCGAAAAGGACCGTTAAAAATATATAAAGGCTGCTAATTAACTGATTAATTAGGTTATATGTCCGACCTTATACCCTGCTTTATTTTAACCCTTTTTTTATAAAATAAAATTATTCTTAATTTATTTTAAAAAATAATTAAATAAAAACTTAACGTAATTAATTTTTAACTTTATAAAATATACATAAAACTTATTAATTAATTTAGTTAACGTTTACGTAACTTATTTTCCAGCTTTTTCAGTTTAAAACTTCGTCCTTTACGTTTAGCCAAATTTTTACGTTGCTTAGCTTTTTCTTTTTCCTTTTGTACTTTATCTTTCTTTTCCTGCTTAACGATCGAGGCTTTGTACTTGGGCCAACCAGGCCAACCTTAAGGGAAATATGGTTCTGGTTATCGTGATATTATTTTATAAATATTTCTTACCTATTTATATGGTATATTATACCGGCCTTTCATAATTGCTTATGTTCGCTAATTATTTACGGCCGGTCGAGATTTATACTTTGGTTTAAAAGTAGGTTTAGGGGGTTATGTTGGTAATATATCTTTGGGATAAATGGGCTATAAAGGAAGCATCGGAATTGTAATAATTTATAAAGTCGATTTTTTAGGATTATTTTTTTTTTGATTAAAGGGAATTAAGTTTAATTGTTAAATATTTTTAAAACTTAAGGTTTTATTAATATCTAGCTTTTTATTATTATTATTAAACGGGAACAAAAATTTGCCAGGTTATAATTTTACGGGCTTTAAAATATTTTTCTGTTTTAACGTAAATCCAAGGTATTTTTTAATTATCTTTTCCATACTATTTAACATAACGCTTTTTTCGTATAATATAAATTTATTTTATTATCCTGGATTATAAATAATAAAGTAAAACGCGCAGGTAACCTATAAACCGTAAATTTAAAACATATTTTGGAACGGTATATTGGCGATCGTTATACGTATAAGCGGGTTACCGAGAACTATATTTTCCTAAACCTTTCGATATTCTTATAGAAGTAATTTAGCACGCTTTTCGGATGGGCAAATATCAAAAAGCATAATCGTTTTTTTAATCGGATATGTAATATATTAACTTAATAATCTCTTTTTTTATTACCGATTGGTATCTTAAATTAGGTAACGGATTAAATATATTTAAAATTATAAACCCGGATTACTTTTTTTGTTTTATTAGGGATAATAATAGCCTAATTTTTATTAATTACTTTTCCGGCTTTTAAAATATTAATTATAATTCCGGGTAAAATATTTATAACGATTATTTGGATAACTGCTATAATATGTTATGATTATAAATATTCTTTATTTTGCATAATTATTAAGGTTTGCTATAATCCGGCCGATACTGCGTTATTTTAAAATTTATCGGACCATAAAAGAAATAAAGTGGCCTTTTATTATAAACGGGTACCACTTTTATTATATAAAGTAATAAGAATAAACCGATTAAAATATAATTCCGGGTTTGGTATTATAAGGGGATAAAGAATACGGTTTTTATTATATATCTTATATAATATGCGGTTTATATTATCGATATTCCATATAGGTATATTAACAAACTAATTAAAATCTCCAGAATATAATATATTTAGCTTCTTAAATCCTTTGTTTTTACCTTACATAATATGTTTTTTGGACGACGATATTATAACTGGTATTAGGTTAATTAGGATATATAGGTACGATTAAAACGATATATAATAACTAAAGATAATAATAATAATAAGTAAAAATAATATATGGTATGCAGATATATATGGATATAAATATATTTATATTTAGGTACAAATATATAAAAGTATAGGTAGGTTATAAATATCGAATTATATAAATACAGAAGTTCGTTAAAAAATAATACCGAATTATGTACGTAACTAATTAAGTATATACAAAGTTAATGTACTAAATTTTGTTATAAAAAACGTATACGCCGAGGAAATTCTTAATAATTTTATCCGATATTATATAAAAAGGGATATGGTCGTCGGTACGTTTCTTTAATTAGTTATATAGTTATTTCTGCATTTATACTTTTTTTACAACTTTTTTTTTATAAACTATACCAACTTTTCCTTTCCGATTATATCCATTTTTAAAACTTAATATATATTTAAATATATACATAATTTTTCCCGTCGTTTTAATTAATCCATTATAAATTCCCGCAAGTTATCAAACTTACGTAATATTTAAGGTTTTCGTAAAAATACAGATTTAAATAAACTTGTCGACCTTATAAAAAAATTGTTCATTAAAAAGCAATCCGGACCAGGTAACAAGTTATCAGGTTCTAATAATATTAAATCCGTCGATCGTAAGATTAAGCAAAATATACGTAAATTCGAATATATTTTTATTTAACGTCGTAAAGTCTTAATTATATTAAATACGATTATATTTTTTAAATTTGCAATTTATCGTACCGATAACGTTTTAACTATTAATCGGGATATTAAACCTCTATATAACCTTAGTAATATCCGTAAACCTTAAAATCCAATATATCGCCGGGCACTTATTTACGAATTAGCTTCTTTTTTCCAGTACAAATTCCGTAATATAACATTCGATTAAAATACCTTATTACCTAAAATACCGGTTATAAATAATTTACAGCTTTTTAAACCTTGGCCCTTTTAATATATATTGCCGTTAATCGAAATAGCAGAAAGTTTAATACTTAGCTTAATTTTAAGTACCATTAAGTAGATAACCGGTAGCCGTCGATTAATATCGGTTATATCTTTATCTTTTGAAATATTCCAGCCTTATAATATTATCTCGGGGTTTTTATTAACGGTATCGATAATTTTAATAAGTCCGCGTATTATTAATCGGCTCCCTAGGCCATTTTTAAGTATTAAAATATTACGCCTTTTTAATTTTTAAATCGGGCGTTAGCAAAAATTGGCTTAGTTCTAAAATAATTAAACTGTTATATATTATATAACGTTTAAACATATTAAAATAAATATTTTTTATCTTTTGCAACATTTTTAACGAATTTTTACTAATTAATATAAGATGCTTAAAGTTATATTTATTAACTTGGTCGGCGGTCCAGCTACCGGTCGGTATATACGATAACGAATCGAAGGCGAAAACTTTTAGGTAACCGTAAATGCTTAATTTAATATAATCGCTATGTTTTAAAACGAAGGTAAAAAGTTACCGTTTTATTTTATATACGTCGAGATGTTTCGGGCCGGGTTTACGGATCTTTTTATGTTTTTATTTACCAAAAACTTTTAATATATTACCGGTTTATTTATTTAAGTTTTCGGGATATTTAATATTATTCCGTATAAGTTATATAAGCGATAATATAAAATATTAAAGTAATCCGATTAATATAATATGTACTTATTTTTTAGGTATTAATCGATTCCGGGATTTTAAAAATTTTTTTATAATAATTACGTCGAATTTATCGAAAATTATAATTATATTTTCCGGGATAATCGGTTCGAAGATTTTAAGGCGAATTATAAACGGTTATTATAAATCAAAAAAAATATTCGTAACGATATTTATCCGATTATGAAAATATTCGATAGGAATTAGTTTCGGAATAAAGTTAAAAAATATGTTTTGGATTTTTAATACCGGGTAAATATAGTTAAATGTATTAATTATAAGTAAAGTGTAATAAATGTCGTATAAGATAATAATGGGCAAAGTAATAATAAAGCGTAATAAGCCTTTATATTTTAATTTTTTATAATTAATCGCGTTAATTTTTTCCGCTTTTTTAATCCGTTCGTTTTTGGTATATTATTATCGTTTATAATTACGTAACCTTCGAGTCGATTATTACGTATTTATATTTTAATATTTATTTTTATAAGTTTAAAAGCTTTAGGTTACCAATTTTCTGGTAATTTAATATTAGCAATATTAAAGGTATCCGATATTTTATCGTCGGGTTAATCGGTAAACGGTTTCGTCCAGTCGTTTTTTTATAAATTAATCGGCTTTTAATATTTTTTTTCGTTTTTTATAAATTATTTTAATTTATTAGCAAAAAAAATTTTTTATAACTTCGTTTTATGAATTTTTTTTAAGTAATAAATACTTAAATTAATAATATTATTAATTAAATACGGGCTAATTTAGCGATAATTAAACTTTATATTTTTGGATATATTTATATATCGGGGCGTATTATATAATAATACCAGGTCGTCCACTTTTAAAGGTTTATTTTTTATTTTATTTTTATCTTTTTAGTTTACAAATCTTGCAATTTTACGACGCTAATTAGTAATAACTTTAATAATCTTAGTTACGTTCTTAACTTTCCTTTTTAAAAACCGAATTTTTTAAGCAATTAAATCTTTTTTCGGGATATTAGGATTTTATGTTATAATTCTTTATATCGGCAGGATTATTTCGATCGATAAAAACGCTTTTTGTCCGTATAATAATCTATACGGGCTTAGGCCGTAACTTTTTATAATGGTATTATCGGCGAAGACCATTTTAGGCAAAAACTTAACTTATCCTTTACCGGTACCATTCGTTACTTTTATCAAAACTTTAACGATCGGAACGTATCTTTTTTTAACCAGGCCTTATCGCCAGGCGGCGTACGTAATTTTAACCTTTCGTTAAATCCCGAATACATTATAAACTTTAATCACTTTGCTCTTATTTTTAAAGTTACCATTTATTTTAATTTTAATCGGAATACCGTATCGGTTAAAGATATACTTATTTAAAAACTTTTTAATTGTTATTAACGTAATAAAACGTAAGGCTTTAGCTTTTAAATAATCGGATAATTCGTACCTTATTTCGACCGGAACCTTGTAACCGTTATCGTTAGGAATAAATTAAATATCGATTACCTAGATAACAGTTATATTAATAGGCTGCGAAAAGCCGTAGCTTTTTTCGAACCGTCGATTAGCTACCTTTTAACATTTTATATATACCCGTATTGCCTTCCGAACATAGCTAAATAATCCGCGTTAATAATAAAAAGTTGCTATGTAACAATAAATCGAATTTTATCTTTTATAACCATAATCCTTATAATATTGCTTAATTACCGCAAATTGTTTTCGTTTAATATTAATAATTTTACGGTTACCATATCGCTTATCCGCCTTACGTTATAAAATACCGTTTTAAATATAATACTTTAATACTTCGGTTTTAAAAACGGTTTTCTTCTTTATTAAAACTTTACGTAGCCGATTAAAAAGGTTTAATATCGTAAAAAACTTAACGTATTCCTATAATTCCTTAAACCAGTTCCTAATAAAAGGTTTTTATTTATCCGTTTTAATAAAAGTTAAGGTTATACCGGTTAAAATAAGGTTAAACCGAATAACGTTTAGTTAAACATTAATAAAATTATTAATTTTTTCCTTTTATTAATCGTCCAATACGTTAAAAGTTCCAGGCGGCTTTCGAAATAAATTATCGGCGGTTAAATTTTTTTTACCAAAAATATGTTTAATTTCGAAATCGAACATCTTTATTTAAGCAATTTAACGAGTAAATACGGTTCCAGGTAAAAAGTTTAAAAAATTATTAGTCTAAACCATTAATACCTTAACATTAATCTTTAGCATAAATCGGACGCCGTAAATATAATTTCGGAATCTCCTTAAAACCTTAAAAATAGCTTAATATTCTAGCTTACCAATATCGTAATTCAGCTTAACGCCTTTCCAAATACCATTTTCAAAACGCGCGGAATATTTAACATTATTAATTATTTAACCAAAAATACTTCCAAAACCGTTTTTGCTTACGTTTATCCTTATAATAATTTTGCTTATAGTAAAACTGTAATTCAAAATAATTAAAGTCGGAATAATAATAATCGCTTTTTTTATATCCTTTATAATACGATCTTAATTAAATCCTTAAACGAAAGGTTAATTCCTCCGGAATAAACGTATAAAAAGTTCGGTTTTAATAACGAAATATATAACAAAAATCCGATAATAAATAACGATATTTAGAAAAGCTTTAACCTCCGAAACGTTTTTACATAACGGGATTTCCAGAATTTTTTCTACCTTAATTATATCCGGTTGCCGTTTATTTATCCCGCAAAAAAATCCGATTATAATAATTATTTCCTAATATTATTAAAACTTTTTTATATTAATCGATATATTAATAAACTCGCAGTTAACAAAAGTCTTATTTATGTTAACGATATGCTTATATACAAATCGCCGAATTCCTAAAAAGATCTTTTCGTCGTCATATTTTATTTTTGGGCCCTTAATACCGACGTCGTCGACAAATAACCGGGTAATATCGGGCATCAAATCGTCAAAAATCCTCCTTATTATGCGGCAAAAATAAGCTATAAAATTAATAAACCTTATAAATATATTAATATATTTAAAAAGTTTTAAAAGTATTACGAAAATAATAAAATCTTTACTAATAAGGATTAATATAACCTGATCGTAACCGGGAAAAAAATTTACCAAAGTAATTAACGAATATATAACAAAATCCGCGGAAAATTTATCGCAATTTTTTAGCATAAAGGCATTTCGTAAAATAATAGTATTTAATTTGGTAACAGAATTAATTAATAGCAAGTTACCGTTCTTTTTTTTAATAAAAAACTAGGTATTTTTATACGCGGCGTAAAATTATTTAAATATTTTTTGCTAAATATGTATTTGTAATATCTTAATTAATTTATTTTTAAAGTTAATAAGTATTATTATGCCCTTAATCTATTACGTTTTGTAAAGAATTATCCAGATCTTATAATTTAACGTAATATTCGATTTAATTTTGCCATAATTTTGCTAATTTTAAGTTAAAATAACCTTTTTACGAAAAAGCATCTTTTTAAATAAGGCTTTTTTAATACGGTTAAACTTATTACCAAATTAATTAAAAATAGCCTTAACTTTTTCCTTTATAAATCGGGTATCTCGTAATATAATAATAAACTTAAAAAACAAGGTAATTAATAATATATTAAATTCGTTAAATTTTTTCTATTTTGATTAATAACTTTTTAAATCTTTTTAAACTTTTTAACTTTTTAATTTAAGTTTCCGGGTAATATTAATCCGTTTAATAATATATTATCGATTAAAACCACCTTTTTTTTATTTCGGCTTATATATCGTATTAATTTATACGGTTCGATTATTATTAATCTTTTGTTATATTTTGTTCCATAATATTTTATATCAGGTATATATAAATTCTTTATCGTTAAATTAACTTAAAATAATATCTCCGGATTTTAATTTATTATTTATAACCTTTTAAATTATTTTAGGGTTTTAATTAGCATATATATTATTAATCGAGAAAACGTAAGGGCTTATAACGTATTTTTCCGTATTTTTGCTTATAAGCCTGCTTTCGTTAATAAAACGGCTTACTATTTTACCGGCTGCTTTTTTTTAAGCTCCTTATTAATACGGATATTACGCGTAATTCTTTTAACAGGAATTAAGGGAATAATAATCTTTAACGGGCCAAACTTTAAGGTTCCTTTTATTACGTCCGGGTTTATGTTTAATATTATTTTCGATTTAATTATAAAGTTAAGTCCTAATATTAATAACTACGTAACATAATAATTATTAACGATAAACAAGGGAATAATAATTAATCGGCTAACTAGCCAAACGGGTACTTCGATAATACCTTCGAACGGAATCCTTTTTTAAAAATTAAAGCTTATAAACGATACGCGTATCTGTTTTATAGCTAGTCCATATCGCTTAACGTACGACGTAACGATAACGCTAAACTTAACTCCGGTATCGATAATTCCATTAATTAAATTTTCGCCGCCTTTATAGCTTATTTTAACTACCAATTTAAATAACGGAATAATATATTTAATTAAGCTATATTATTAAATTAATAAAACTTTGGCTTTTTTTTAACTTTTTATTTTATAATGAAATGGGACGGGAAGAATCGGTCCTGATCAGTGCATAATCGAAGAGCGTGTTACGAGTGAGCCCAGGGTTTAAGAGATAATGAAGGTAACGTAAACTGTATTCTGGTGTTGAGACCAGTAAAGTAAAATTATGAAAGATGAGTGGTAATGTTCTTAGGGTTGAGCCCGGCGAAAAGGATCGTTAGAAATATATAGAGGCTGCTGATTAACTGATCAGTTAGGCCATATGTCCGACCTTGCATTTTGTTTCATTTTAACCTTCTTTTTATAAAATAAAATTATTCTTAATTTATTTTGAGAAATAATTAAATAAAAATTTAACGTAATTAATTTCCAACTTTATGAAACATATATAAAACTTATTGATTAATTTAGTTACCGTCTGCGCGGTTTGTTTTCCAGCTTTTTTAGCTTAGGATTTCGTTTTTTGCGTTTAGCCAAATCTTTACGCTGCTTAGTTTTCTCTTTTTCCTTTTGTGCTTTGTTTTTTTTTTCCTGCTTAACGATCGAGGCCTTGTATTTGGGTTAATTAGGTTAACCTTGAGGGAAATATGGCTTTGGTCGTCGTGCTATTGTTTTATAGGTATTTCCTATCCATCTGTACGGTGTATTATATCGGCCCTTTATTATTATTTGTGCTTGCTGATTATTTACGGCCGGTTAAGGCTTATACTTCGGTTTAAAGGTAAATTTGGGGGGTTGTGTCGGTAGTGTATATTTGGGTCGAATGGATTGTAGGGGAGGTATCGGAGTTGTTGTAGTTCGTAGAGTTGACTTTCTGGGATCGTTTTTTTTTTGATTAGGGGGAATTATGTTTGATTGTTAATTATTCCTAGGATTTAGAGCTTTATTAGTGTTTAGCTTTTTATTGTTATTGCTGGACGGGGATAAAGATTTGCTAGGCCATAATCTTGCTGGCTTTGGGATATTTTTTTGTTTTAACGAAAGTTTAAGGTATTTTTTGATTGTTTTTTTTATATTGTTTAGCATAACGCTTTTTTCGTATAATATAAACCTATTTTATCGTCCTAGGTTGCAAGTAATGAAGTAAAACGCGTAGGTAACCTATAGACCGTAAGTCCAAGATATATTTTGGGGCGGTATATTGGCGATCGCTATACGTGCAGGCGGGTTGCCGAGAGCTAAGTTCTTCCAGGCCTTTCGATATTTTTGTAGAAATAATTTGGTACGTTCCTTAAACGGGTAAGTATTAAAAAGCACGATCGTTTTTTCCGATCGGATATATAACATACCAACCTAATAACCTTTTTTTTTATTACCGATTAATATCTTAAGCTGGGTAACGGACCAGATATATTCAGAATTATAAGCCCGGATTGCTTTTTTTATCTTATTGGGAATGGTAACAGCTTAACTTTTATTAATTACTTTTTCGGTTTCTGGAATAACGGTTATGATTCCGGGTGGAGTATTTATAACGATCATTTGGATAATTATTATAATATGTTATGATCGTAAATATTTTTTATCTTACATAATTATTAGGGTTTGCCATAGTCCGGCCGATATTACGTTACTTTAAAGTTTATCGGATTATAAAGGAAATAAAATAGCCTTTCGTTATGGACGGGTATTACCTTTATTATATAAAGCAATAAGGATAAACCGATTAAAACGTAACTCCGGGTTTAGTATTATAAGGGAATAAAGGGTATAGCTTTTATTATACATTTTATGTAGTACGTGGTTTATATTATCGATATTTTACATAGGTACATTAGCAAATTAACTAAGATTTCCAGAATATGATATATTTAGCTTTTTAAATCCCTCGTTTTTACCTTATATAATACGTTTCTTGGACGACGACATTGCGATTAATACTGGCTGATCAGGATATGCAGGTACGATTAAGACGATATATAATAATTAAAGGTAATAATAATAATAAGTAAAGGTAATATATAATATATAGGTGTATATAAATATAAATGTATTTATGTCTGGATATAAGTATGTAAAAGTATAGGTAGGTTATAAATATCGAGTTGTACAAATGCAGAAGTTCGTTAGGAAATAATACCGAATTATGTACGTAATTAATCAGGTATACATAAGGCCAGTGCATTAAATTTTGTTATAAAAAACGTATACGCCGAGGAAATTCCTAATAATTTTATCCGATGTTATATAAAAATGGATATGGTCGTCGGTACGTTTTTTTGATTAGTTATGCAGTTATTTTTGCATCTATACTTTTTTTGCAACTTTTTACTTATAAATTATACCAACTTTTCCTTTCCGATTATATTTATTTTCAAAATTTAATATATACTTAAACATATACATAATTATTCCCGTCGTTTTAATTAGTCCATTATAAATTTCCGTAAGTTATTAAACTTACGTAACATTTAAAGTTTTTATAAAAATATAAACCTAAGTAAATTTGTTAACCTTATAAAAAAGTCGTTTATTAAAAAGTAATCCGGATTAGATAATAAGTTATCAAGTTTTGGTAATGTTAAGCCCGTTAATCGTAAGGTTAAGCAAAATATACGTAAGTTCGAACATATTTTTGCTTAACGTTATAAAATCCTAGCTATATTAAATACGACCATATTCTTCAAACCTGCAATTTGTCGTACCGATAACGCCTTGGCTATTAATCGGGGTATTAAGCCTTTATATAACCCTGGTAATATCCGCAAACCTCAAAATTTAATATATCGTTAAATACTTATTTACGAATTAACTTTTTCTTTTTAGTATAAATTCCGTAATGCAATATTTAATTAAAATGTCCTGCTGCCTAAAATACCGGTTATGGATAATTTACAACTTTTTAAACCTTGGCCTTTTTAATATATATTACCGTTAGTTAAGGTAGCAAAAAATTTAATGCCCAGCCTAATCCTAGGTATTATTAAGCAGATAACCGGTAGCCGCCGATTAATATCGGTTATACCTTTACCTTTTAAAATATTTTAATTTTGCAGTATTATTTCGGGGTTTTTATTAACGGTATCGATAATTTTAACAGGTCCGCGTATTATTAATCGGCTTCCTGGGCCATTTTTAAGTATTAATATATTACGCTTTTTTAATCTTTAAATCGGGCGTTAACAAAAGTTAACTTAATTCTAAAATAACCAAAATATTATATATTATGTAACGTTTAAATATATTAAAGTAAGTACTTTTTATTTTTTGTAATATTTTTAACGAATTTTTATTAATTAGTATAAGATGTTCGGGGTTATATTTATTAACTTGGTCGGCGGTTTAGCTACCGGTCGGTATATGCGATAACGAATTAAGGGCGAGAATTTTTGGGTAGCTGTAAATACTTAATTTAATATAATCGCCATACTTTAAGATAAAGGTAAAAAGTTACCGTTTTATTTTATATATGTCGAGATATTTCGGACCGAGTTTACGGGTTTTTTTATATCTTTACTTACCAAAAACCTTCGGTATATTACCGGCTTATTTATTCAAGTTTTCGGAGTACTTAATATTATCCCGTACGAATTATATAAGCGATGACATAAAACATTAAAGTAGCCCAATTAATACGGTATATACCTATTTTTTGGATGTTAATCGATTCCGGAATTCTATAAAGGATCTTATAATAACTGCATCGGGTTCATCGAAAGTTATAATTATACTTTTTAAAATAATCGGTTCGAAAACCTTAAGGTAAATTATAAACGGTTACCATAAATCAAAAAGGATATTCGTAACAATATTTATCCGATTATAAAAACATTCGATAAAAATTAGCTTCGGAATAAAGTTAAAAAGTATATTTCGGATTTTTAATACCGGGCGAATATAATTAAACGTATTAATTATAAGTAAGATATAGTAAGTATCGTATAAGATAATAATAAATAGGGCAATAATAAGGCGTAATAAGGTTTTTATATTTTAATTTTTCGCAATTAATCGCGTTAATTTTTTCCGCTTTCTTAATCCGTTTATTTCCGGTATATTATTATCATCCACGACTACGTAACCTTCGAATCGATTATTAAGTATTTACATCTTAATATTTATTTTTACAGGTTTAAAAGCTTTAAACTGTTAATTTTCTGGTGGTTTAACATTAACAATATTAAAAGTATCCGATATCCTATCGTCGGGTTAATTCGTAAGCGGTCTCGTTTAATCGTCCTTTTATAAATTAATCGGCTTCTAATATTCTTTTTCGTTTTTCATAAATTATTTTAATTTATTAATAGGGAAAATTTTTTATAACTTCGTTCCATTAATTTTTTTTAAGCAGTAAATACCTAAATTAATGGTATTATTAATTAAGTACGGGCCAGTTTAACGATACTTAAACTTTATATTTTTGGATATGTTTATGTGTCGGGGCGTATCGTATAATAATATTAGGTCGTTCACTTCCAAAAATCTGTTTCTTATTCTGTTTTTGTTTTTCTGGTTTACTAGTTTGGCAGCTTTATAACGTTAATTAGTAATAACTTTGGTAACCTTGGTTACGTTCTTAGTTTTTTTTTTTAAAAGCCGAATCCTTTAGGTAATTAAATTTTCTTTCGGGTTATTAAAATTTTATGTTATAATTTTCCATGTTGGCAAAATTATTTCGATCGATAAAAGCGCTTTTTGTCCGTATAGCAGTTTATGCGGGCTTAGGCCGTAGCTTTTTATAATGGTATTATCGGCGAAGACCATCTTAGGCAAAAGCTTGACCTATCTTTTGCCGGTACTATTCGTCGCTTTTATTAAAGCTTTAGCGATCGGAACGTATTTTTTTTTAACTAGGCCCTATCGCTATACGGCATACGCAGCTCCGACTTTTCGCTGAATCCCGAATGTATTGTAAGCTTTAATTACTTTACCCTTATTTTTAAAGCCATTATTTATTTTGATTTTGATCGGAATACCGTATTAGTAAAAGATATATTTATTTAAAAACTTTTTAATCGTTGTTAATGTAACAAAACGTAAGGCTTTAATTTTTAGATAATCGGATAATTCGCATCTTGTTTCGACCGTAACTTTGTAACCGTTATTATTGGGCATAAATTAAATATCGATTACTTAAATAACAGTTATGTTAATAGGCTGCGAAAAGCCGTAGCTTTTTTCGAACCGTCGGTTAGCTGCTTTTTAACATTTTATATACGCCCGTATTACCTTTTAAACATGGCCAAATAATCCGCGCCAGTAATAAAAAGCTGCTATGCGATAATAGGTTAAGTTTTGTTCCTTATGGTTACAATCTTTATAACATTACCTAATTACCGTAAATCGCTTTCGTTTAATGTCGATAACTTTACGGCTGCCGTATTATTTATCCGCCTTATGCCATAAAATATCGTCCTAGATATAATATTTTAACGTTTCGGCTTTAAAAATAATTTTCTTCTTTATTAGGACTTTACGTAACCGATTAAGAAGGTTTAATATTATAAGGAACCTAACGTATTCCTGTAACTTCTTAAACTAGTTCCTAATAAAAGGTTTTTATTTATCCGTTTTAGTAAAAGTTAAGGCTGTACCGGTCAGGATAAGGTTAAGCCGAATAACGTTTAGCTAAACATTAATAAAATTATCGATTTTTCCTTTTTATTAATCGTCCAGTACGTTAAAAACTTTAGGCGGCTTTCGGGACAAACTATCGGCGGCTAAATTCTTTTTACCAGGAATATGTTTAATTTCGAAATCGAACATCTTTATTTAGGCGATTTAACGGGTAAATACGGCTTTAAACAAAAAGCTTAAAAAATTATTAATCTAAATTATTAATACCTTAGCGTCGGTTTTTAATATAAATCGGATTCCGTAAATATAGTTTCGGAATTTTTTTAAAACTTTAAAAATAATTCGATATTCCAGCTTATTAATATCGTAATTTAGTTTAACGCCCTTTTAAGTACCACTTTCGAAGTATACGGGATATTTAATATTATCGATTATTTAACCAAAAGTACTTTTAAAACCGTTTTTATTCGCGTTTATTTTTATAATAATTTTGCCTATAATAGGATTATAATCTAAAGTAACTAAGGTCGGGGTAATAATAATCGCTTTCTTTATATTTTTTATGGTACGGTTTTAATCAAGTTTTTAAACGAAAAGTTAATTTTTCCAAAATAAACGTATAAAAGGCTTGGTTTTAATGGCGAAATATATGATAAAAATCCGGTAATAAATAACGATACCTAGGAAAGTTTTAACCTTCGAAACGTTTTTATATGGCGGAATTTCCAGAATCTTTTTTACCTTAATTATATCCGGTTGCCGTTTATTCGTCCCGTAAAGAAATCCGATTATAATAATTGTTTTCTGGTATTATTAAAATTTTTTTATATTAATCGATATATTAGCAAGCTTGCAGTTAATAAGGGTTTTGTTTATATTAACGATATGCTCGTATACAAATCGCCGAATCCCTAAAAAGATTTTTTCGTTATCATATTTTGTTTTTAAGCCTTTAATACCGACGTCGTCGATAAATGGCCGGGTAATATCGGGTATTAAATCGTTAAAAATCTTTTTTATTATGCGGCAAAAATAAGTTATAGAGTTAGTAAACTTTATAGGTATACTGGTATATTTAAGAAGTTTTAAAAATATTGCGAAAGTGGTAAGATCTTTGCTGGCAGGGGTTAATATAACTTAATTATAGCCGGAAAAGAAGTTTACTAAAGTAATTAATAAGTATATAACAAAATTCGCGCAAAATTTGTCGTAATTTTTTGGTATAAAGGTATTTTGCAGGGTAATAGCGTTTAGTTTGGTAGCAGAATTAATTAGTTGCAGGTTACCGTTTTTCTTTTCGACCAGGAACTAGGTATTTTTGTACACGGCGTGAGATTATTTGAATATCCTTTGCTGGATACGTATTTGTAATACCTCGATCAGCTTATTTTTAAAGCTAGCAGGCATTGTTATGCCTTTAGTTTGCCATATTTTATGGGGGATTGTCCGGATTTTATAATTTGGCGCGATATTTGATTTAATTTTGTTATAATTTTGCTAATCCCAGGTTAAAGTAGCCTTTTTACGAAAAAGTATCTTTTTGAATAGGGCCTTTTTAATGCGGTTAAATTTGTTATTAAGTTGATTAAAAATAGCCTTAACTTTTTCCTTTGTAAGTCGGGTATTTCGTGGTATAGTGGTAAACCTAGGAAACAGGGCAGTTAATAGTATATTAAATTTATCAAGTTTTTTTTCGTTTTAATTAATAACTTCCTAAACCTTTTTAAGTTTTTTAGTTTTTTAATCTGGGTTTCCGGGTAATATTAATCCGTTTGGTGGTATATTATCGACTAAAATTACCTTTTTCTATTTCGGCTTATATATCGTATTAATTTATACGGTTCGATTATTATTAATTTTTTGTTGCATCTTGTTTTATAATATTCCATATAAGGCGTATATAAGTTCCTTATCGTTAAATTAACTTAAGATAATATTTCCGGGTTTTAGCTTGTTATTTATAGCTTTTTAAATTATTTTGGGGTTTTGATTAGTATATATATTATTAATCGAAAAGACGTAAAGGCTTATAGCGTATTCGTCCGTATCTTCGTTTATAGGCCTGCTTTCGCCAATAAAGTGGTTTACTATTTTACCGGCTGCTTTTTTTCAGGTTCCTTATTAATACGGATATTACGCGTAACTTTTTTAGTAGGAATTAAGGGGATAATAATCTTTAACGGGCCAAACTTTAAGGTTCCTTTTATTACGTCCGGGTTTATATTTAATATTATTTTCGATTTAGTTATAAAGTTAAATCCTAATATTAATAATTACGTAACATAATAATTATTAACAATAAATAAGGAAATAATAATTAATTAGTTAGTTAATTAAACGGGTACTTTAATAATATTTTCGAACGAAGTTTTTTTTTAAGAATTAAAACCTATAAACGATACGCGTATTTATTTTATGGTTAATTTATATTACTTAACGTACGACGCGACGATAACGTTAAATTTCGTTCCGATATCGATAACTTTATTAATCAGATTTTCGCCGCCTTTATAACCTATTTTAATTATTAATTTAAATAGTAAAGTAATATATTCAGTTAGGCTATATTATTAAACTAACAAAACTTTAGCTTTTTTTTAACTTTTTACTTTATAACCGATATTTATGGTAAAAATTTTAAAAAGTTTTCTTATTTTTAAAAGTTCCGATCCTTATACTTTAACTTTGGTTATTTTAATCGTTTCCGTATTTTTGCGATTAAATACTTTTAGAATCTTAGCAGCCATAAAGTTCTTAAAAGCTTTTCCGAAATCTGGGCAAATTTCGATTAATTCGGACCAAGTAATTTCAAACTTTCTTTTAGAATTTTCTTGGATTTTTTTTTTTCAGAATTTAATTATATACTTATCGATTAGGCTTTTATAGGTAAAGGTATTATTCGTTTAGGTAGCATCGTTTATTTAAGGGGTATTAATATCCGTCCGAAAGGTATTATTTATTTAAGCGTCAACTTTTATATTATAAAATGCAGGTTCTTTAAATATCAGGTTATTATCGTTAATTTCGTACTTAATCTTATTTTTTTTTGCGCCTTTAAAATTATTTTCTTTATTTTTGGATCGTTTGGTTATTATACCGCTAGTAAGTACCGCTAGTTAATCGAAGTTATCGATTTTTAAGGTTCGGATTTTTTCCAGATAACGGGTACCTTTGCTTTCGACGGGGTCGCTTTATAGCCAGTTACGTAAAGGTGCCTTTTTATAAAACGGTTTTCCTTTATAGTTAATAAAATGGGTTATGTTAATTTCGGTTACCTTAGTTTAATTAATATCGGACTTTTGTCGGTTTGGTTATAAAATCGTAATATGTTTTTAAGGTTTAGCTTAATTGGTAATATCCGGATCGGGGTTGGTTAATTAATTATTAACGTTCCGGAAAATATCATTTCGCCGATTAAAATATCGCATTTTCTCCTTAAATCGGGTAAGGAAGGTTAGTAAACTATAGATTTATTTTAAAATTTTTTTCCAAATTAAAATTTATTATTTAATCGCTTAACTTTTTAAGATTTAAAGGAATTAAATTATATTTAAAGTAACTTTATCCTTTAAAGTTTTAAGGAAAATGGTATAACCGTTATCGGTAAATAAAATTAATCCGGTAATTTCCATATTAACAAATAGGCGGCATTTTTGTATGTTATGTTCAGGCTTTTGGCAGAATTAATAGATACCTTGATTAAAGTTACCAAAACGTTTATTACGATTTTAATAACCGTTTCGGTAACCTTTTCGATTTCGGTATTTACTTCGTTTACGGTAAGAAATTAATCGATTAAATTTATCCGGCTGGAAATTAACTGTATTAATCAACGGGTCGGCATTATAATAACATGTTTAAGGTACCTTTTATCCTGGCGGAACGTAATATTATAATATCCGGATTATTTTTCGGTTTTTTATCTCTTTTTTAAAAGCCTTAAGGTTCTGGATCTGTCGGGTTTAATTAATTTTTAAATCCTATAACGCGTTCGTAATTTTCGATACCTAATTAGTCCGACCCGATAATGATTATCGTAAACGGGGATTTCCTAATCGCTATAATTTGGGCTACTGGGCCGAATAAAGCCGATCTTTATTTTTTAGCTCGATATTAAAATAAACACCTCCGTATTATCGTTTACGTTTTTTATATTTAAAAAATGTAACCTTATTTATGGCCCAGCCTTTAATTAATATAAAAGCTTTATTATAAATTATTACGTATAAATTTTTAAACTATATATTCGAATTATTAATAATTTTTTCGAAACAGCCGGTTAATAACCTTTTTAATAAGCTTTTAATATATTCGTTCTTGCTAACTAATTACTTTTTTTACCTAATTTTTTCCAAAACGTTTTTTACTTTAGCGGCATATTTCAAATAATAATCGTAAACCTGATTAAAATTGTTCCGTTAAGCTTACTTGGTTAAAGTTTTTAATCGATTTTTAATAATTCGAATTTACTTTAAATTTTACAGCTTAAAAGTTTTCAAAACGATCTTAATTACGTTATTTTATTTAGTTATTTTATTAATAATTGCTTTAATTCGGTCCTTCATATTATTGCTATCGGTCCAGAATAATAATTCGATAAATATTTTAAATTTCGTAAGTTTATATTTTTTGTATAATTAAATAATTTTTTTAATTTAATCGATAGTTCCGGTTTTTAAAAAGCGAAGGTCCGGGTAAGTTAACGGATTTGGAAAAACCATAATAAACGAAAGCCTATTTATAATAAAGGTAGGGAAACCGTATTCGGGTTAATCGGTTTATTTAAAAGGTATAACGTCCGGTATAAATATTACAAGTCCTATAAATAACTTTAAAAGGTTTTAAGTTAATATAATTTCTTGTTTTTTCGGTATTTCGATAATAATTCCAGGAATTATTTATATGCTTAAATTTTTAATAAACTTTAAAGATCTAATCGGATTATTACTATTCCGGGATTCAGTTTTATTAAGCTTACTGTTGTAAAAGTTTTTTATTAATCGGTATTAAGCGGTTATATTTAAAACAAGATTTTAATTTTTCGTAAAATTAAGGAAATTTGGTATTAAAAATAATCCGTATTATAATTAAACCTAAATAATAATTTTAAAAAGTTTCGATAAGCCTTTAAAAAACTTATTAAAGCTTATTTTAAATTAATTAATATTATTAATTCTCGAATTATTTAGGTTATAAAATATTATTTTAACGGGGGTATATTTAGGTATAAAGTAAATAATTATCCGTAATAATTATTTTAAATATATTTTTTTTCTTTATCGGACTTAAAAAATAAATAACCTTCTTTTTTTATTAGTTGTTTAAATAGCCTTATTTTAATTAATGCTGCGTCGTTAATTATTTAATTATATTTTCTTTAACTTACTAATTAATATTTTTATTACCAATTTAAGCGTTATAATATTTAAGTTTAATAAAAAAAGTAAATCCTAAATAATACCGTTTAATAATAACCAAATAGGATGTTACCCGATTAACGCCAAAAAGGTCCAGAATATATCGCGTAATATTTTTTTTTTTTAATTTTTATATCGTATTAAAAAACGTTATTCCTTTTTCGGTAATCTCCTTTTTTATGCAAAATAAATAGCTTTATAACCTTATTCCTTTTTCTGCTCGTATTCGCTATTTTATCCATATCGTTAATCTTATCGTCGTTATATTTATTTTGATTAATCCAAATCCTAATAATTACGTTATTAGCGACGTAATCTTAATTTTTTTAGCCCTTATTAATTAAATCTTATAATTTATTTTGTTACGTAATCTTCTTATTAATACGTATAGTATTCTAAATTACGCAATCGGTTTAAAACTTGGGTAATCAGTCCAGGTTCCGATACCGGTTACCGTCCGCGTTTATGCTTTTTTGCCGTTTTCCGAATAAAGCTGTATCTCTATATGAGGTATCGTGGTCAAACAGTCCAACAGCTTTCTTACTGATCGGAAAGGGGTCGCGTCGTTATCGTAATTGTTAGTCGTCTACCGCAAGTCGCTGTCAGGTCTGCATAGTCGTAGTCGTAGTCGTAGTCGTAATCGCGCTTCTGATCAGGACCTCATCCCTTCCGACTGTTAATCGGAAGATCGAGAGTTCGATCCTCTCCTTGGCAGCCAGATGAAATGGGACGGGGAGAATCGGTCCTGATCAGTGCATAATCGAAGAGCGTGTTACGAGTGAGCCCAGGGTTCAAGAGATAATGAAGGCAACGCAAACTGTATTCTGGTGTTGAGACCAGTAAAGCAAAATTATGAAAGATGAGTGGTGATGTTCTCGGGGTTGAGCCCGGCGAAAAGGACCGCTAGAAATACATAGGGGCTGCTGACTAACTGATCAGTCAGGCCATGTGTCCGACCCTGCACCCTGCTCCATTTCAATAACCGATATTTATAATAAAAATCCTAAGGGATTTTTTCACCTTTAATGGTTCCGATTTTCGTATTTTAACTTCGGTTATCTTAATTATTTCCATATTTCTATAACCAAATACCTTAAAAGTTTTAGCAGCTATAAAATTTTTAAAAACTTTTCCGAAATTTAGGCAAATTTCGATTAATTCGGTCTAAATAATTTTAAACTTTTTTTTTAAATTTTTTCGGATTTTTTTTTTCCAGAATTTAACTATATACTTATCGATTAGGCCTTTATAAATAAAAGTATTATCCGTTTAGGTAACATCGTTTATTTAAGAGGTATTAATATTTATCCGAAAAATATTATTTATTTAAACGCCGACTTTTACGTTATAAAATATAAGTCTTTTAAATATCAGATTATTATCGTTAATTTCGTACTTAATTTTATTCCTTTTTACGTTTTTAAAGTTATTTTCCTTATTTTCAAATCGCTTAGTTATTATAACGTTAATAAGTACTACTAATTAATCGAAATTATCGATTTTTAAAGCTTAAATTTCTTCCAAATAACGGATATTTTTATTCTCGACGGGGTCGCTTTATAGCCAGTTACGTAAAGGTACTTTTTTATAAAACGGTTCTTTTTTATGGTCGACGAAATAGGTTATATTAATTTCGGTTACCTTAATTTAATTAATATCGTATTCCTATTAATTTGGTTATAAAATCGTAATATGCTTTTAAAATTTAACTTAACTAATAATATCCGGATCGAAATTGGTTAATTAATTGTTAACGCCCCGGAAAATATCGTTTTACCGATTAAAATACCGTATTTTCTCCTTAAATCGGGCAAGGAAGGCTAATAAACCATAAACCCATTTTAAAATCTTTTTCCAAATTAAAATTTACTGCTTAATCGCCTAATTTTTTAAAATTTAAAGGGATTAAATTATACCTAAAGTAACTCTATTTTTTAAAGCTTTAAGGAAAATAATATAGCTGTTATCGGCAAATAAAACTAATTCGGTAGTTTTTATATTAACAAATAAACAGCACTTTTACATATTATATCCAAACTTTTAATAAACTTAATAAATACTTTAATCAAAATTATTAAAACGTTTATTACGACCTTAATAATTACTTCGGTAACTTCTTCAACTTCGGTATTTACTTCGTTTACGGTAAGAATTTAATCGATTAAATTTATCCGGCTGGAAACTAATTACATTATTGACGGATCGGCATTATAATAATATGTCCAAAGTACCTTTTATTTTGGCGAAACGTAATATTATAATATCCGGGTTACTTTTCGGTTCTTTAGTTCTTTTTTAAAAGCCTTAAAATTTTAAATTTATCGGGCTTAATTAATTTTTAAATCCTGCAGCGCGTTTATAATTTCCGATACCTAATCGGTTCGGTTCGATAATAACTATCGTAAACGGAAACTTTTTAATCGTAATTATTTAAGCTGGTAAGCCGAATAAAGCCGATCCTTATCTTTTTGCTCGATATCGAAACGGATACCTCCGTATTATCGCCTACGTTTTTTATATTTAAAAAATGTAACTTTATTTATAGCCCAGCTTTTAATTAATATAAAAGCTTTATCGTAAATTATCGCATATAGGTTTTTAAACTGCAGATTCGAATTATTAATAATTTTTTCGAAATAACCGATAAATAATTTTTTTAACAAGCTTTTAATATATTCGTCCTTATTAATTAACTACTTTTTCTGCCTAGCTTTTTCCAAAACGTTTTTTATTTTAACGGTATATTTTAAATAATAATCGTAAACCTGATTAAGGTTATTCCGTTAAGTTTACTTAATTAAAGTTCTTAATCAATTTTTAGCAATCCGAATTTGCTTTAAGTCCTATAATTTAAAAGTTTTTAAAACGATTTTAATTATGTCGTCCTATTTAGTTATTTTATTAATAGTTACTTTAATTCGGTTCTTTATATTATTATTATTAGTTTAGAATAATAATTGGGCAAGTATCTTAAATTCCGTAAGCTTATATTTCTTATATAATCGAATAATCCCTTTAACTTAATCGGTAGCTCCGGTTTTTAAAAAACGAAAATCCGGGTAGGTTAACAGATTTAGAAAAATTATAATAAACGAAAACTTATTTATAATAAAGGTAGGGAAATCGTATTTAAATTGATCGGTTTATCCGAAAGGTATAATATCCGATATAAATATTATAAATTCTATAAATAATTTTAAGAAATTCTGGATTAATATAATTTTTCGTTTTTTCGGTATTTCGATAATAATTTTAAGAATTATTTATATGTTTAAATCCTTAATAAACTTTAAAAATCCGATCGGATTATTACTATTTTAGGGTTTAACTTTATTAAGTTTATTATCGTAAGGGTTTTTTGTTAATCGGTATTAAGCGGTCGTATTTAAAGCAAAGTTCTAATTTTTCGTAAAATTAGGAAAATTTGGTATTGGAAATAATTTATGTTATAATTAAACTTAAATAATAATTTTAAAAAATTTCGATAAACTTTTAAAAAACTTATTAAGGCTTATTTTAAATTAATTAATATTATTAATTTTTAAATTACTTAAGTTATAAAGTATTATTTTAACGGAAGTATATTTAAATATAAAGTAAATAATTATTTATAATAATGATTTTAGTTACATTTTTTTTCTTTATCGGATTTAAAAGGTAAATAATTTTTTTTTTATTAATCGTTTAAATAATTTTATTTTAATTAATACTACGTCGTTAATTATTTAACCGCATCTTTTTTAATTTGTTAATTAATATTTCTATTATTAATTTAAACGTTATAATATTTAAATTTAAAAAAAAAATAAATCCTAAATAATACCGCTTAATAATAACCAGATAAAATGCTGCCCGATTAACGCCAAAAAGGTCCAAAATATATTACGTAACGTTTTTTTTTTATTTTTATATCGTATTAAGGAACGTAAATTTTTTTTCGGTACTTTTTTTTTATGTAAAATAAATAATTTTATAGCCCTATTTTTTTTTTTGCTCATATTCGCTGTCTTATTTATATCGTTAATTTTGTTGTCGCTGTATTTGTTTTAATTAATTCAAATCCTAATAACTACGTTATTAGCGACGTAGTTTTGGCTTTTTTAGCCTTTATTAATTAAATCTTATAATTTATTTTATTACGTAATTTTTCTGTTAATACGTATAGTGTTTTGAATTATATAATCGGTTTAGAATTTAGGTAATTAATCCAGATTTTAATACCGGTTGCCGTCCGCACTTATGCTTCTTTAC
Source organism: Monosporascus sp. CRB-9-2 (assembly GCA_004155915.1). NCBI lineage: Eukaryota > Fungi > Ascomycota > Sordariomycetes > Xylariales > Monosporascus > Monosporascus sp. CRB-9-2. The sequence goes on along the minus strand of QJOA01000549.1, from coordinate 11,119 downwards.
CGTTTTCCGAATAAAGCTATATTTCCATATAAAGCATCGTAGTTAAATAATTCAATAACTTTCTTATTAATCGAATGAAGGTTACGTCGTTATCGTAATTATTAATCGTCTACCGCAAGTCGCTGTCAGGTTTGCATAGTTGTAATCGTAATCGTAATCGCGTTTCTGATTAGGACCTTATCCTTTCCGTTTTATAATCGGAGATCAAGAGTTACCTCGGCAGCTAACTAAAGCCAATCTCCTTTCCTTGGCAGCCAGATAAAATAGGACGGGAAGAATCGGTCCTAATCAGTGCATAATCGAAAAGCGTATCATAAGTAAGCCCAGGGTTCAAAAGATAATAAAAGCAACGTAAATTGTATTCTGGTATTAAGACCAATAAAGCAAAATTATGAAAGATGAGTGGTGATGTTCTCGGGGTTAAGCCCGGCGAAAAGGACCGCTAGAAATACATAGTGGCTGCTGACTAATTGATCAGTCAGGCCATGTGTCCGACCCTGCACCCTGCTCCATTTTAATGTACGGAAATAAAACGGACTTACTCAGTACCTAATTAAATAAAAAAGTTACCTAGATTCCGAAAATACCTAAAAATCTACGAAAGACTTTACGAATGCTTAACATTTTTAAGGAATTTTTATTAATAACGTTAAAACCGCTAGGGTTAAAATTCCAATTTACGTTATTTAACGGTACCCAATCCGTTCTTTTAATATCAAACCAATTAACAAAAAGGATAACTTATACGGATGTAACTATTTCGGTTTTTAACTATTTTTGCTTTCGTTCTAAACGTTTAAACTTTTTTATCGCTTTCGTACCCTAAATTCCTTAACGTAATATTTCAATTTTACGTTATTACAGCAACTTTTTTTCATTCCGTAACCGGGCTAAACGACTAAATAGTTTGTTAAAATACTGTTAAACTTTAAATAATTTCTTTTCGGTAAAATGTTTTTAAAGTTTTAATCGGTTCTTTTTATTTATTAACTTCCGATATTTTAATTCGGAAAATTTAAAAAGATTATAAAAATTAATATACTTAATATAATAAAAGTATTTTTTAAACCTAAAGTAAGTTTTATAAGTTTCGTTTTTAAATTTGCAGCAAAAATAAAAAAGGTTAAAAAATATATTAAAACTAAAACGGTCGATTCGTTTCGATAAAATTAAAGCGTTATCGCGCTTACGATAAAATTGTTATTTTTTAGTTCGATTAAATATAATAGTTAGGTTATAGGATAAACTAATAAAAAGGAAGGAAAGTTATTTATTAAACGATACGATAAATAAATTAATTTTTAAGGGCAAAAATTCTGGCAAAAAGAAGATCATATTATATCTCAAAGTTTTGGCTTATTACCAGACGGTCGGAAAATATATAAATATTTTTAATAAAAGGTTTGAATTTACGTAACCGGTTTAATAAATTTAATAAAAAATTAGGGCTTAACGTTTCGAACTAGTTAAGCAAAAAAAAGTGATTCGACGGGGTTAACGGGCTTAACAAAACTTAACCACTATGGATAAATCGAGCCAGTTTAAGTATATCGAACCAAAAACAAATATATATACGCTTATTATTTCCATAACTTAAATAATACCAGCTTGCAATATAATTTGGTTACCTAAATCACCTACAGTTATCTGCTGTTACCAGACGTGATTATTACCTTATTACTCAGAATCCCACGATACCATTGCCAATATAAACCGCACGACTAGGTTTAATAATTGGTTAATCCTATAACCGTCACTGTTTTTTTATCCTCTTTTCGAGAAGCCGACTTCCGAGAATTAATTTTCGATATATATAACAATTTCTTATTATTTGCTGCCGTTAAAAGTTTTTACAGATAATTTAATCCTATCGAAAATATATATATAACCTTTTAATTACGGCGTTAACCGTTTTTATAAGTAACTTGTTGGATAAAAAAAACGGTAATAAAGTACCGTGTATTTATTTTTAAGTATGTATCGCCGACATAAAAAAACCGTTTCGGCCGTATCTTATAAGCTTTATAATATATAATATTATCGTATCAAGATTAATTCGAGATATCTTTTATTTATTTTTAAATTGTTCTTGATTTAATTAAGTAAGTAGGTTACTTTATATATCGAACTTCATTATCGTTCAACGCCGGTTGAATAACGCGCGATAAAAAAGAGTTTTTTTAAGACGTGTAATAATTTACAACATTTTCTAAAATTTCAAAATTATTTTAACGCTTAAGTAATTAAATGCGGATAATAATAATTCTTTAATTTTAAGGCTTGAAAGTTTTATTTTCGAAACTTTTTATTAAAGTTAGACATATATCGTACTATTTTTAATTAAATCATTTTCTTTAATTTAAAACCGTTGAATGTTATTTTTTGTAATTTTTTAATGATATAACCTTTGCCTTAAATATTTCGAGCCGTATAAGTGCTTTAATCTTTCGTTAACCTGAGGCGGAGTTTATTTGTTAAGCGATAACTAAAAAAGTATTACTATATTTTCAAGCGCCGTTAAGTTTTGAGCATAATATACGCATTTATACGTATATAAATATTATATTATTAATTTTATTACTGTTTTAAAAATTGTAATATATTTATTATTTTTAATGCCGTAAAATATTATAAACTTACCTTATTTATCGTGCCTTTATTAATAGATACGATTCGCTTTTTTTATACTTTTACGATTTTTCGAACCGAAAGTTTAATATTTAAATAAAAATCGATTTTTCGTAAAACGAATTTAAAAACTAGTTATATAGCAATATTACAATTTAGTTTTATAAGGTAATATAACTTAACGGTAATCTCGTTCACCTTTTGACTTTAAGCTTATTTTATTATTAAGGTATTATATATGCGAACCAAATAAGGAAGCGAAATAAATTGTTTTCGTATTTAGTAATACGTGATTTAAATTAATTAACTATAACATAATAAACTACTTTAAATTAATCGAACTTTTTAATATTAAACGTTCTTATAATTTTCTTATAAATACGCGTATTATATTCGGGTATGCTACGAATATTATCTTTTCTTTTTTTCTTTTGAACTGTTTTTAACGATTATTCTTAACCTTTTTGAAATTACGATTGTTTATTATTAACTTTTTTTAGTTATGAAAGCTTTTGCGCTTCTTATAGTAAATGTAATTTTTTTTCTTTTTGGAAACGGATATTTTTGATTTTCTAGCGCTTATTAAGGACGTAGTTCCTTTTATAAAGGTAATCGTTTTTCTTTTTTCTAAAAAGCGCGTTTTTATATAAAAGTATTAAGTTATTCTTTGTTAAAAATTTAACCGATTTAATTATTATTGTTAGCAAGTTACTTTGGTAATTTCTGATGTTTTTTCATAAATAACGCTCTTATCGAATCGTTTTCACAATATTTTTTAAAAGTTTTCGAAATTAAAATAATAACAAAATTAATAAAGGTAAATGGATATACGGTCCGGTAAAATACAATTGGAACTTTTAGTTCGGAAAGAATACGATTAACATGGAATAAAATAAGTTTCGGTTTTACAAATTTAGATTTGATATTAATTAGTCGTTATAACAGCTTTAAGCGCGTTATCACAACCGGCGATAAAATCTTTTTTAGTAATATAAATAACGTAATATTATATAACATTTTCGATATATAACAAATAAGCGCGTTTTAATGCGGGAAAATAGGATACGTCGAAAGGTTAAAGCCGATAGAAAAAATTAGTAAGTATATAAAGTATAATAAAATCGTTAATTTGATAATAATTTTCTCATTCCTTTAAATAGTAATTTTCGGGACCGTTGAAGATAAAAAAATGTTTCGAATTTTTGATACGCTTTTTAATGTTTTTGTCGAAATATTTAATTTATTTATTATTTAATTATTTTCGTTTAATGGTAATTTTTTAATTAAGTAAAAATGAGTTACCGGCGAATTAAGGAAAACGGTAGTTTTTTCCCGCACAAATAAAAATAAAAATAAAGCTTAACTTTATAAATTAATAATTTATATTATTAATCATTATTTCGTATTTTTATATTAAACTTTATTAAATCTTTTACGTCTTTTAATATTAATCATAATTATACTGGTTATTAAAACAAGTTTTATTAAAAATTAAATTTTGTCAAAATTATAGAAAATCCTTTTATAATATGATATTTTACGATTATAATCCGAATAGGTTTAAACTATTTACGAAATCTTTTGAAACTATCGTATAAATCTTTTTAATAATTTATTTTTCTATTTAACCGTATTTTAATTTTTTTCTAGCCCTTAATAAAGTTAGATCTTTATTTTATTGCGATATGTATTCCGACGAGTTAAATGAACAATAAATTCCTTATATTTTTAATATATTATAACCGAATAAAAAACATTTCTAGACTTAAAATAGAAGATTCGTTCGATATTAAACCTTCTTTTAATTCACGTTAATTGTCGCGAATTAAAAATAATATGGGTGTAGGCACGTTTATCCTAATAGCGATTTTATAGCGTAATTAAGAGATTTAATATATAAAATTAAGTATTGTATAATTAATTTTCGGCGTTCGTTATTAAAGTTAAACGCTTAAGTCTATTTTTACTTTTTCTATAAATTATTTTATATTATTAGTATTAAAAAATGGATAATTAAGGTCGGGTAATTAAAAGGTGCTAAAACTTATTTGTTTTGCTTTTTTATTCGGTTCGATTCTATAATACATTATATTTATTATTAAAAGAAATCTTTTAATTCGATATATATATATATTCTATATTTAAATTATTTGAAAATTAAACGTAATTTATAATAAATGAAACTAATGAATTAAAATAATATAATTATTATACTTTATATATTATAATATTATCGGGTTATTATATAAACGAATAATTAATTTTGAAAGGAATTATAAATAAATTATATAAGAAACTATTAATAAAATTATAAAATATTCTTTAGAACGGAAGACCTTTTTAATATTTATAAAATTTGAAATTAACAGAAAAAGAATTTATAAAAGTTTTGTAGCTTTTTATTTTAAAGAAAATATTTTGAACGAAAAGAATAACCTCTTACACATACGAGCAAGACATAGAAGCGTGCCAGACACTTTTCAGCACCTCGCAATAACAAATTCAATAACTTAATAATAATAAATCGTATTAATTTAAATTAATCGGATTCTTTTCTGCTAAACGTAGTTGTAGCCTTTTTGTAAGTACACGTATTATGCTCGAGCTTGCTATAAACGTTATACTTTGGTTTTTTAGTTTTAACCTTTTTGCGACGCCTGCTTGCAGCTATTATTAGCTGTATTTTTTTACCACCTTTTTCTTTCAGCGAAAAAAGCTTAGTTTTTTCATTTAATAAATATTTCTTTTTTTTAAAGAAAAGATTTATTTCTGGTTTTCCGACGTTTGCTTAAAATATGGTTCTTTTTACGCCATTAAACGCTTTTTCTCCGAAAAAAAGAGATTTCGTATATAGATAATATTTTCTTTTCTTAAAAAATTAACCGATTTAACGATCTTTATTACGGAATTACATTGATAATTTTAATCTTTTTCTATGAAGAACGTTTTTACAGTATTATTTTCTAAATATTTTTAAAAGTTTTTACTAACGGGAAACCAATAAAATCGGTAAAAGTTAGCTGGAAAACAATCGGCGTAAATATAATTAAAGGAATTTTAAACTTAAAAGAAACGTTATTAAAATCGAATAAAGCAAAGTTAACCTTCGAGAATCTAGATTTAATATTATCGGACATTATAATAACTTTTAACGCGTTATAAAAACCGGCAAAAAAGCCTTTTTTAATAATATAAATATAATAACGTCGTATTAAGATTTCGATATATAATAAATAATTAGGAGAAAAAAAGGTTAAATAGTTAAAATTAACACGAAAAATATGCGGCTATATAAAGCGTATGTTATCATAATTTACGTAATACTTTGCGAATTTTATCGAATAATTAATTCGTAACCGTCGAAAATGAAAAATAGTTTCGAACTTTTCGTACGCCTTCGAATATATTTATTAAAATCTTAAATCCATTTTGAACTTAATTTAATTTATTATTTAATTATTATTATTTAATACGACATGTTAATTAATTATTAACATTAAATTATTTGGGCACCAAAATTTGAAATAATTGTCTTCCGTTATAAGAATAAATAACGCTATAATTTAAATTTATAAATTAATGACATAAATAATTATAATTTATTCTTTATTTTTTGATTAATTTTATTTAAATTTAATACGTTTTTTGCTATGTATAATCACTATACTACATATTATAAAAAGTCTTATAAAAAATTCAAGTTCGTTTAAATTATAAATATCCTTTTTTATAATACCTTATTTTACGATAATAATTCGAATAAACTCGAACTATTTACTAAATATTCCTAGATTTTTTAAAAAAATTCGTTAATAGTTAATCTTTTATTTTAAATGCGTTTCAAATTCCTTTGCGTTTTAATAAAACTAAATATTTAATTAACCCAGGCGGAGTTTATAATACGTTAATAAGCAATAAATTAGTTATGATTTTAATATATTAAAACCGGACAAAAGATTTTTACGGATTTTGGTTAAGGATTCGGTTAACAATTAACTTTGTTTCGGTCGTCGTTAATTTCCGCAAATTAAAAGCAATATTAATTCGACCGCCTTTATCGCTAAAACGGTATACTAAGGTAAAATGGAAAAATTTATAAATAAAATTAAACTTTTTATAATTAAGTTTCGGATTTTTTTTAACTTAAATAACTAGGTTTATTCTAGCTTTTTTTATAAAGCGTTTTATAACATTAACGTTAAGCAATAAACAATTAAGGATAGGTAGTTATAAGAGCTAAAAAGGTTTTTCGTTCGCTTGTATATCTTGCTTACATATGTAGAACGTTAACGGTAAAAACTTATATTAATATTAAAATAAATTTAAATTATAATATATAAAATCCTTTCTTTAATAAGAATTTTAAATGTAATATGTTAATAACTTTAATATTAATAATTATTTATTATTATTTTAATAATAATTAGGTTAAAAAAATCTTTTCGTTATTTATCTGGTATACCGGCGTAACCTTGCTGTTACCGTAATCGCTGTAACGGCCCGTAACGGTTCGTAATAATCCGTAACAACTTGTAATAATTTTAATAACTCGTAAAAACCCGTAACGCCCGTAATAATCCTTAAGAACCCGTAATAATCCGTAGCAACCTATGGCAGCCCGTAACAGCTCGTAACAGCCTGTAACAGCCCGTAACAGCCTGTGGTAACCCGTAGCAACTGGTAACTGTAGCCGTAACGGGTAACGTATAACTGTATAACGCGCCCGTACGCTTATTTAATGCGCTTACTCTATTAGTCGGCCGTTTTTTATTAATCGTTATTTCTGAACTTTAATTTATTTACGTCCGCTTTAAATACTTACTTTTCCGCGATCGCGCGGTTTCCAAATTCGAAAATCGTAACCGTCTTACTTTCTTTTTTACGTACCCGGTTTAAACGGAACCGTTATCGATCGGAAATTAAATAACGCTTACTTTTTATACGCCGGTCGGAAATTTACCTTCCCGGTTATTTTACGCGGCCCGTACGCGCTACCGAAATTAAATAAAATTTTATACAATTTCGATTAAAAATGAAGCTGGGGTAATATAATATAAGAACGTTATATTAAATATTAAATATATAACGAATAAATACGTTTCAAAGTAAAATAATATATTAAAAAAGTAAAATCGATATAAAAAATGTGTAGCTATAGAGAACGTAAAAATATGTTGATTAACGTAATATTTTTCAAATTTTGGAAAACAATACTTTTTCGAATTTATTAAGAATAAAAAGGTTTTTTTTCTTTTTATATAGGCTTAGAAAATTTTATTAAAAGATCAAAGTTATTTTAGATTTAATTTATTTCAATTTAATTATTATTACTTAATTTACTTTTTGAACAGTTATTAACATTGAATTATTCCGCTATTAAAACTTAAAATAGTTCTTTTCCGTTGTAATAAAAAACGTCGCAATAATTTAATTCCGAAAAATAATAATGAGATAATTGTAAAACATTTCTATGATTTTTAAGATTTTTATTTAAACATTCTACGATTTTCGGTATTAATAATTATTATGCTTATTATTATAAATAACTACCTTAGAAATTTAGGTTGTTTAAAATCAGATATAAATTTTTATAATACAGAATTATATAATAATAACCTAAATAAGCTTAAATTATTGTCGAAATAATATCGAATTCTTAATAGGATCCGTTAATAATTAATCTTTTTATTCCATGGTATTTAAAGCTTTTATTTTTATTTTATAAAGTTCGACGTTTAATTAATTTTAACGTATTAAAAGCGGCTAGGAAACATTGACCTATTTTTTCTTTCAACGTGAAATTTCGTAAATTAAAAATTATATCGGTTTAGAGAAATTTAGTATAAATTCGAGTTTTTAAAATAAATTCGGGAAAGTAATATATAACACAAAACTATCACTTAATAGTTATATAAAGAATTTAAATTAATAAATGTGGATTTAATCCAACATTTATTTAATAAAAACCGTTTAAAAACAAGATATAGAATTTTTTCTTACTTTTAACAGTTAACTATATTTTAACTGTTTCATTAATCGTTTTATATTACAAGGTTAATAAATAAACGAATAAAGTAAGAAAATTAAAATAATAAAAAAATCTTCGATTTGTTTTTTAATTGTTTAAAATATTATTTAACTTATTTATAGTTTAAATTAAAAATATTTTGTAATAAAGTTTATTATTAATACTTTTTTATTTTAAAAATGCGTTATTTTAAATAATAACTATATTTTATAGAAAAAAAGGATCTTCTCAATTTTTAGATAATATATATAGCGTTACTTCTAAAAAAGATATAATATTTATCGTTTAAATATAGACTTATATATAGTTTTTATTATATTTAAAACTTTTTACAATTATTACTTTACAGAATCTGCATTTTTGTAGCTTTCGATAATATACAAACTTTTGTTTTATTTAAAAACTTTATTTTTTTTCCTATAAAAATGTCTATATTTGGTTTTTTTCTAAAAATATAAAGTTTTATTTTTGATATTTTAGTTTTATGTTTTAAATACTCTTTTTAAAATTTCTTTTTAAATATTGTTTAATGTTAGCATGTTTAGAATTAAATTAGTAAAAGTAAATTAACCAAGAAAAATTATAATCGAAACGTTTAAAACTAAAATATTATTAAAAGTAAAATAAATTTATGTTTAATTGGGACTTTTTTTTTATCAATTATTTTAAAAAAAGTTTAACGGTTTATATAAAAAACGGATGTTTTTATTGCGATATATAACTAAAAGAATTAATAACTTTAACGTTAAATAATCTAAATTGTTTATTTATATTAAAAGAAAAACTGCCTTATATTTTCATTTTCAATTTTTATATACAAAACCGAAATATATAAAGATTATTAATATATTAATGCAAATATTTAAACAGAATATAAAGATATAGGAGAATTCATTTCACTTAATATTATTATATATAATATATGAATAATATATAGAATTGAATTATTATACAAAAGCCTATATTAAAATATCTTTAAATAAATATTTTAAAGTTTCTACCTTATACGGTAATATTTACATTAAAATATTTTTTAATAATTAAAATAAAATTCAAAAAATATAACAATTTTCAAAAATGTTAAAGTAAAACATTTTAAAACGATATTTAATATTATTATTATATAAAAATATTCAGTAGTTTAATTTAAATAAGAAAATATAACGTGTTATGTCATTAAACGGGCCAAACAAGTAAGCGAACTAATTTTATAAACATTTTAATTATTTATCTTTAATTACCTAATTTATAATACTAATAATATGGAACAACGTATTAAGCCAGAAAATAACACCTAACTATTTATAGTAAAAAACGAAACATGAAACTTAGTTATACGTGTCTTAGTTGTATATATAAAGTTACTTTTTAATAGCCTTTAAGGCCTAGTATTACGGTAAATACGCCCTAACCGATATTATCCTTTTTTTGTAAAAGTTAACGGCAACCGAAAAGAAAATGGATTATTAATCGAATTCTTAATTTAAATACGCAACGACTTTTTAGCCGGCTTTAATATACTAAAGATATAGCAAATTTTTTACTTATTTAACGGGTTATAAAACGCGTTAAAGTTAATTAAACGTAGTTATTATTAATACTAAACAAAGCTTTATAATAATTATATTTTGTTTTACGAAAAATACGGAAATAATTAAAATATTAAAATATTTATTTGAAATAAAAATATTACTAGGAAAGAATTTTTGAATTTAATTATAATTCGTTAAATAAAATTCGAGAAAGTAATAATATTTAATTTTATAATTAACTTTAAAGGTTTTACGCGTTATTATAACAAAATTAATTTATTTGTTAACGTTAAATAATAAATTATTATATTTATTAGACTGATTTAAGTTTGGAATAACAGCGGGAAAAGAGGTTAAATAAAGAAAATATTTATTAATATTTAATTATAACGGTAAATTAAATATATAACAACTTTATCGCCGAATTTCAAAGTAAGGATGTAAAAAAAAGGTATAAATTGTAATGTAAGGAAAATTTATAATAGAAACTTAGGATAAAACCTGGACGGTTAGCCATTTTGTTTTAAATATAGTAAATACGAATATATGGCGAAGGAATACCCGAAAAAGTTAAAGGATGGCGTTAAATACAAGGTTAGCTTTATTCCTTAAAGTTTTAAGAAAGTGTATAAATTGAGCGGAAAGGAATTCTGAAAGCGCCGACGACGTCTAAATGGCTTTATGGCAACCTTAGGGCCATAAGGGCGTGTCGGTAGTTAAGGTGATTTGTTGAAAGGGCTTTAAGAAGCTTTGTTATGGCCTTAGGATTGCAAAAATAAAGGAGCTGAAAGTTATATTTAGCTGCTTCTAACCTCAGTTGCAAATAAGTAAACTTAGATAGCAACCTAGACTGAATTGCAACATATTTGCCTACAAATATATATAAATTATTTTATATCGGTATTCCATTATAAGGAAAAAAAAAAAAAAA